>NJDD01006429.1:134743-163354 GCA_002245505.1 Calephelis nemesis | reverse complement strand
CCGCCTCGTTGGTCGAGTGGCTAGCGTATACGCCTTACTATATTGACTTACTGCGAGGCTCGGGTTCGATTCCCGACGGGAGCAGACATTTGTGTGATGAACATTAACGACCAATATTAATAATAATCAATCCTAATCCAAAACTTGCTGTCCAAGATTGATATTTTGATCCATTTTTATGTTATCGCTTGCCAATAACATATCTGTGGACAGGATAAATTTGGCAATTTGGTATAGGATAGTCCGGCGGATACGCAGCTATCTAGATTGCTTGAAATCCATCTTTAGAGAAATATTATTAACATTGGCCGTTATATGTCTGCATTTGCGGGTCTGGGTGCTTATTTAATTTATTCTGGTATCTATTTAAGTACTTCTATGTATTAATATCGTTGACTAGCACCCATAACACAAGCATATAATTGGCTTACTTTGCGGTTTGATTCAATTTGTGTGAGTTGTCCAGGGATATTTATATTTATCAATCAATCTTCAAGCCCACTTGTATCCCCGAAGAGTTAAGCAGAGGTACAACCATGATACCTACGGTAAGTCGAAGGTACTTAGTCCTCACAATGTGGCAAGTGCAACATAATCGCCAAAAGGGCACTCCAATTCCGGGAAAAATCGTTTTTATTAGAAAATTAGAAAAAAAACCAATTTTCTGACTTTCCCGACCCAGTTGTCAAACCTGGGACCTCATATACGCAATGCCCACTAGATAACAAATTTGATACCTAATAACGAAAATTTATAGTACTCAAATTTCGGATGTTGTCTTCTAATAATGAACTTCGATGTTTTGATAGGTTATAAATTCCAGGGACGGCAAATAGTTCCAAGAACCTGCCACGTGAACTTGAGAATGCAACTTGAGATCCTTGGCTATAACTTATCCGTAGCTCGTAACTTGCCAGCTGATAAATCAAAACTATTTTTAAAATAGGGCTCTACAGTTTGCTCAGGCTTTTATATCATGTTTAGTTATTTATATTAATAGAGCTGGGTTTTTATATTGATTTTAGTAATACACACATTTAATAACACACTTTAGTATACACATAAGTCAAGTACAAAAATTCGTATAGTTTCGCTCATTTGAGAGAAAAAAATGGAATCAGTTTTGATTATAATTATTGAACTTCGTGTATAAATTGAGTGAAATTGGTCAATGACAAAAACTACATTTTGTATAAGTACCTACGTGTGTGTTTATGTGTGTGTGTGCGTGCGTGTGTTGTATTAAGCGTAACTCAAAATTCACTAGTAGGATTGTGATAAAATTAACACAGGACCATCACGGAATCATGACTTACATTTCTTTTCTTTCTAATATTGGCCGAGTAACAAACATACAACTAAACCTTACAGTTGACAATACCTACAGCCGAGCGGTACATTAACGCGCGATACTCGCCTTCAGTTTTATGACCACATCTTCTTGGAATTGCTTTCTAATTTTATAATCGTAAATAAAATGTTCAAATATTCAACAAAATGACATGTGGTGTTTTTGATTTCCAAATTTCACAACAAATTTAATCCTAAACCGTTCAACTGAACCTCAAAAACATTACAATATGGTCTATAATAATTATTCCCTACCATAATATATATACCATAGATACCTACTTATACTTATTAAACGAAAATAACATTCTCAAATCGCACGCCTATCTCTTGATTACTAAATAAAAAAATGCTATTTCATCGACCGTTCGCCTCTGCGGCACAACCGCGAATTATGGTATACCGAGTGCATACCGAACTCTAGACGCGTAGACATTATTTTATATAATGTATAAATGTGTCTTCGCCCTTTTGTATCAAGATAGAATACTGTATATTACGAGTACATTACCTTGTCTCCTTGGAGGTAGATGCTAGTTGTATAAAATGCGAACTATTTATATTTTGTATATAATATTTTGTTATACTGGCCAACTACCTTCGCCCAATGTGTTCTGCGGCCATTCATTCAACAAAAATTAGAACTTATCTGAGATTTTGTACTCTATACCTGATAGACATTTTATCATGTTATATAACTTCGATAAGAATTATCATGCCATATTATTTTTATGATTTATTTGTCTCTTTTATTCCATATTTTCCCGGTGTTGTTTGACTGCCTTGTTGGCGGAGGTGTTAGCGTACACATCTAATTCCACCGACCAACCGCAAGGCTCGGGTTCGATTCCCGATGGTATGAGTTAGACATTTAGATATCTGTATTTCTGGGTCTGGGTGTGTTTAGTAAATTTATTCCAGTGTTTGTTTAAATGATTCAAGGATTCAAATCCATATTTATTCTTGTCTTTTTTATTCTTTTGTTTATTCTATCATTCATTTATAAATTTTGAGGTCATAATTATGTTCAGTAAAACTACTAAAACCGACTCCAACTATTTCCACCACCACGTCAAAGTTTGATCATTCTTTCTTCGAAAGATAACAAATAATTCCGAAATGGTCCCAAATAAACTTTATTACATTTTACCATTAGTTTGAGTTTCATTAGCTCATCGCCAAGAACTTATACAAAAATTAATTCTTTATTAACTATACATACATACATACATACATACGTACGCATATATCTTCACTACAGGTCCCTTACGGGGTAGGCAGAGAGTATCGAATGTCACACCTCACATTATTAACTATACCTAACCCAAAAAATAAGTCTGATCATGATAAAATTTGTATGGGTTTCACCACGAAATTGTGATCTATCATTCTTAAAAAGAATCATCAAAATTGGATGGCTATTGGCCGAGTGATTGGGTTACAAACAAACAAAAAACACAGGTAGGCAATTGAAGACCGCCTTGTTTAGAGTCGGTTAAAAAGACAAACAGACAGACGGATTTCCTGATGGTAAAAAAATATTACTAGACGTCAATATACTAAAGAGTTTAATGGTGTGGTTTTCCTCCTGCGTGAGTTTAATGAATGAATTTTATCTTAGCCTCAAAACCACAACACTTTGATGGCAAATCCTGATATTTCGCACCAGGAATAGACAAAAGTCCTGATAAACCTGATAAATTTAGTCAAGCTTAGTAAGTAATGAAGTAATATTCCCTAAAAATACAAAAACAAACTACATTATTTTCAGTTCTCTAATAAAATTAACGTTGCCCGGGATTGAATATGTGTCCGGTAGGCGATAGACTTGCCACCTGTCACATTTTGGGACTTAGTGTCTTCAGCTAGTCGTGGGTGCCCTGGTTGTGCCTCCGCCTACATTTTAGGGGATATGGGCGGGAAGATATATTTTTACTTATTACAAATGCGAAAGGAACTCGGTTTTAGAAAGCCGGTAAACAAACAGATGTGTTTCCATAAATAATAAACACAGGTCGTCTATTATTATCAAAGATGTAAATTTACTTTGCCTTCATCAAATTTGGATCCATAGACTTGCGAGAGTAATTATATCAAACAATACCTAACAAAACCTGAATGATGGTGACTAAGTACATTACATACAAACACACATATCTTTATGCTAAATTTCTTGCGTTGTAGGTAGAGAGACATAGGTAGAAGTTGGGTAGTCGAGGGCAAAGCGTCACTCTCCAATTCCTGGACACCTAACTCTACTTTCAAACTTTTCTTACATTCACGCCGTTTTCTGAGACTTGACATTATCCTCGGATAAAACCTGAGTGATTTGGTTGAGCTTTTGTACATTTTTTTTGGTTTGTTTGTTTGTTTGGTTTTGGTTATGAAACATATATACCTACAATACTAATAGAACTAGCATACAATACAATAACAATATTACTACAATACTAATAGAACTGGTATTGTATATATGTTCTGAATATCTTAGTGCAATAGGGTCGGTAGTCATATTAGTAAATTCATTTCAGTAATTAATTTTTTTACAGATAATTTATAAACTTTAAAATAATCCGATTAGCGAAAACATAAATTACAATTATACCGAGACGAATATGTTTGCAGAGTTTCACCAAGGACGGTGAAAATTAAAAAAAAATAACATTAATAATACTTTACAAATTTTTAAACTGTTAGTTTCGTAGTTTTCAACACATCAAGTTTTCGTAAGATAAATAGTTCATATTTTAAAATATTTATATTTATTCACAGTACAATTCAATGATTCTTGTAGTTACCTACATAAAATTATCGTATTAAAAAAATATAATTCAAAAATTTGTTTTTCAAAATTGTCGTACTTCGGTACACGGTACAGTCATCGTGCAAACTACATAATTTTTTTGATACTAGCTACTTTCATATCTTGTATTTTTTTTTCACCTGAAAGAGTAAGAAATCAAACATCCGACCATTCTCACAAACTTTAGCAATTATGATATCATTTAGGATTTAGGGGGACAATAATTAGGTGGCATGAGGATGAAGCTGTAATAACGAAACCGGTAAGATATTTTTTATGATATTGGAAGCAGACGGATTTCCTGATGGTAAGAAATTCACGACGCCTAGAGATATCAAAGGTGGTAAAGGTGCGTTGCCAACCTGAGGCCGGGATGTTAGGCCTTGAGCAAAAGTAAGTTTACCGGCTACCTTACCCTCCGAACCGGAACACGTCATGGCGTTATGGCAGCAGGAATAGGTAAAGTGCTTATACCAAATCGGGTGACGCGCTGCGAAGCTCTACCACCTAGTCATATGTCACGGTGTTAGCGGCGGTAAGCCACACTCGTACACTCGTATTTTACGAGCTGCCTGGCAGGAAGGCAGATGGTCTATTCTGCAAAGGAGCCCGAACCAACACGGATACACCTAGAAAAATTTAGTTATACTTGAAACAGTACAAGTGTTTATGCATTTAAAAATGAGCATCGAAAAAGGAAGTCTGGTCGAATTGATCTCCATAGGTGGGCCAATTAATACACAATTTCAACAACTTTCCTAAAACACTCCAAATCACCATAATTTTAACATAAAAAGCCGTCAGATGTTTAAAAACTACTCGTTTAATAACACGCTGCTAGTCCACTTTGTTTTAGTATAGTTTGCTATAAATTAAAAATATATTAATAAATCATGAGCGCCTTACAAACTGGTTTATTTGGTCGAGTTTTTGGCTCCGAGTATGCATTTCTTTAGAATGCACGCATGTAAAAGTCGTGAGAATAAGTATAACTTGCCTTTTGTGTATTTAGGTAAATATAACATTGTACTTGGTTTTTTAATGTCATGTATATATTGTCAGAAATCCCTGACAATATATACATGACATTAAAATCTTGATATATCTTGTCATCTTGTTGTAAAGTGTATCAACAGACAGATTTTACTCGTTAGGTATACTTACTAAATACTGAAATTACACGATCTACCAGAAGCCTCAAAATAATTGATGTAGTTTAAGTGTAGCAACTGTAAAAACCAACTTTGATTACAATAAGTAAATCATCTGTGTACACATTTGGATTCAATAGGAAACACGCTCCGCTGTCAAACGTCAGACCAAGAATTTCCAATGATTTGGTCTACAGATGTAGTAGTCAAATAGATATTTTTTTCAAATTAGGTAAAGCACACTCTTTGTGCAGCCGCCTTCTAGGACATAAGATAATTCTATAATTTTTGAGAATGTTTCTATTATTTTTAAAGAATTATGAAGTGTTTTTTATGATTATACATTATTTCAGCTGAATCAAATGTTAACTCTTTATTAGTTGGCAAAACAAATTTATTTATTGATTCAAGGCCGACAAAAGTACCTTCTTAGCGTCTAAGATTACCAAAATAAATAAATAAAAAATTAGACTACCGCCATGAATGAAATCGTGACATTTAGACTATCAATTGTCAGTTACATACTAATATGAAGACATTATATATAGAAAACAATTTAAGATTTAGTTTTAACCTTGTTTGATGACGGGCTGAATTGGTCCAAGGCTTCGTTATGTGCGCGTTCTATGTTATTTAATACTCTTAAAGTTTTTGCGCATAAATTAGTCCCGCTGAGATAAAAGTTTTCACGTGAAAAAGCTTTATAGCCTCGTCCATTGTAGTGTAAAAGCGCTGCTACTTGTATGAAATGTATTTGTTTGAATGTAAAACACAGGTGCGACTTGGTCATTAAAGTAATAACATGGAAACCCTTTTTGTTAAACATTTTTGGCAAAACACGTTCAAATTCATTAAGAAATTCTGGCTATTTTGTGTCTATTCTTTTATCAATCTAGGATTAAATTCAGTTCCTATGCGGAAGTTTCGTTTAGAGTTTTATGTAGGTAGATGTTTGCCTCCGACTTTGTTAGCGTAAATTAGAGTTTGAACTCTTTATGTTCGAATCGCCTTTATGGTCTAACGGCCCAGGTATTAGATTTGACTTCATGAAGACACGGGTTCGATTCCCTGGTAGGGCAACAAAAAGAAAATGTGATATTTCCAATTCTCTAATAAGTAAAATGTTGCCCGGGAATGGAGATGTGCCCGATTGGAGATAGGCTTGTCACCTACCTATCACATTATGGAACTCAGTGTCTGCAGCTGGTGCTCTGGTTGTGCATCTGCTTACCTCGTTGGGGATATGAGAGTGAAGATACTTTACACTTAATCTTAAAATTAGCTTAATCATAATAATCGGCGCGTGCCTGGGACCGCTATAGTGATGTGCTCTGATAAAGGACCAAGATAACATCAAGTGAGTCATTCAAAATGTGCAAACTCGTCCGAGTGAGGTTCTTTTAATTGATTGATATGTGTCTTATGTCAACTTGACATCGTAAATCAGTATTTAAGCACTCGGCAGAATGAAACACTGATTGGACCTCCGACAAACGATTTATAATGATTCGGATATTTTCTCTAATTAGAACTAATGAACTGAGTTTAAAAAGGAGATTGTCAATTTAGACATCCATTTGGAATTAATTTTGTATATCAGCATAAGTTGATTTATAAACTAAACTAAATTAAAAACTCTGTTTTTATGTAAATTTTATTTTATTTAATGCCTCGGGTGTTATCTGACGGTGGTGTGAGGGGACTCCGAAACCGGCCTGTTTGCAAGAATGTGAAGGAAACCAGACAGGTCTGCCAGGATCGTGACATTTGGCATTCGATTGCCTCCACCTACCTCGTAAAGGAATTGGCGTAAAGATATGTATGTTTTTATGATATGGGAAGGCAAACAAGCAGATGGATTTACCACCTTTACCACCTTACCATTACCACCTTTAATGTCTCAACATCAAAGGTGGTAAACAACCTGAGGCCGGGATGTTAGGCCTCGAGCAAATGTAAGTTTACCTTACCCTCCGAACCGGAACACGTCAAAGGCAAACACTGGCGTTATGGCGGCAGGAACAGGTAAGGCGGCTTTACCAATACGGGCTAGTTGTTGAGAAACTCTACCACCTAGTAGGATATCACGGTGTTAGCTACAGTAAGCCTATGCTCGCATTTTACGAGCTGCCTGGCAAGGAATATGGTTTATTCTGCGACGGAGCCCGAGCCAACACGGGGAAAATTTAGTATTTTATTTTTATGAGGTATTTGGAGATAGCGGCTTTTTTAATTACTATGTAGCTTAGTATGATGACAATTTCCTTACCTGATGGAATGTAAAAAAGGAGTCGATGGTAGAATTCTATTAAGCTAGAAGATCCTTAACCACTTCTGAGGCAGAGAAATCCTGTCCCTAGCTTTAGTCATTTTGCACTCTTAAAAATATTTTTCATTTACTCTAACAATTGTTTTCCTAAAGTTTTCTTAAACGCTCTTTTTCATCTAAATATCTGCACGCCAGTATCCCCGAAGAGGTAGGCAGACGTGCAACCAAGGCACTCTACGTGCCATAGCCCATGACTAGCCCAAAAATACTGGGTCCCATAATGTGTTAGGTAACAAATCTATCGCCAAACGGGCACATAACAAATCCCAGACAACGTTGTTTTTATAAGAGAAATTAAAAAACACATTTGTTTTATTGTTTTCTTCGTTCACCAAACGGAGAATAGAAACCGAGACCTCAATAAGTCATGACCCGCAATAGACCTCTAGAACAAGGAGACGATATTTATTAGCCAAGTGTAATTTTTTTAATGGCTAATGTGTTGCTCATAAAGAGACTTTTGCAAGGTCTTGGAACTTTGAAACCATGTGGGCTCAGCCTAAGGAAGTATTATTTAATGGGCTGGACTTGCATCACCCACACCAAAGGCTGTCTCTGGGGAGACGAGTAATTACCTTACGTTACAAATTATATCCTAATTAATCAAGTAATCTAATAACGAAACCAACCCCTAACCCTTGACAAAAAAATAAACTACCACAATATACATTTAACCCTGAGTTATTACAGGTCCCTAGTGTAGAATATACATCTGCCTTTCTGTCTGGTAACAATGTTATTACAATTTTTATCGTCTCATTGGTCGAGGGATTACCTACCGTACACACCTAGCTCCACCTACTAACCGCAAGTTCAGACTCGATTCTCGACAGGGGCAGATGTTTTTGTGATGAACATTTGATGATTACATTTCTGGGTGTGGGTGTTTATTAAATTGTTCTGGTATGTATGACCGCCTCGTTGGTCGAGTGGCTAGCGTACACGCCTAACTACACCGAATAACCTCAAGGTCTGGGTGCGATTCCCGACCGGGGCAAGCATTTATGTGATGAACATTTAGATGTCTGCATTTCCGGGTCTGGGTGTTTATTAAATTTATTCTGGTATCTATTTAAGTATTTCTATGTATTAGAACCGTTGACTAACACCCATAACACAAGCATATAATTTTTGTAATTTATAGACGTTAGATGCAATTTGTGTAATTGTGCAGGGGTATTTACTTATTATGATTAATTTTAAGCAATTCTTGAAATCAGTAAAACATTTTATTTAATTGTGAACTAGACTAATAAAAGTTCAAAACGTGTAAGAAATGGGACCACAAACATCTTTTTAGCGCCACAGGTCACAGCCCATTTACTGTCTATTCATAACAATTTACTTTAATATTCGAGCCTAACAGTAGGGCTGCCAGATAGAAAACCTAAAACATCTGGGCAAAATATAAGGAGGTTCGAGATCATGGAATCATAATCGGGACAGAAAGGGGAAAAATATTCTCTTTTTATTTATAAAATTTAAATATTACGAAAATCTAACTACTTTTTGGCAAATTATAAGATCACACATGCGGTTTAATGCGTTGATATGTATTTTGATTATTATTTTTCTTTTACAATAAAACAAGATGGCCCTACCATTTTTTTCAACTTTGAAACTCTTGATAGCCTATGATAGAAGAAAGCGTTACTTTTCGGAAATCCATACTTAAATCAAAGTAAAATTTTTTAATTAGCATTTTCCCGCCAAAAAATGCATACGTGTTATAGCGTGACATAACAGGCAAAACAGTGCGCTACCAATGAGTTGGACTTATCGGAAAACAAAAACCCTCAAATATATCCAGCTTCCACAATACACACTACTAAACTTTTTTATTAACACAATACACATGGTTTGAGCGGAAAATTGCAAATTAAATGACTTTGTTTGGATCTTATGAAATATCAGGACATAAAAAGGAAACCACCATTAGGCAACCCTATTACTGCTGTGGCACATATTTCTCCATAAATAAATAAAACATGTCGGATGCGAGTTTAATCGAATGTTCAGAAGAAAATAGTTCAGATTTCAATTGCGGTGTCAACGTGCATGTTCAACTAATTGATTTACGACGTCAATTTATTTTACATTTATAACGATAAAAATCCGGACTGCGACATGAATCTTGATTATCAGGATGTCAGTATTGGGAGCAAAAAGTGATTATGTCACTACTGCCTCCTGCACTATAGGGGTTCATAATAAATAAATAATCATCCCTGGACAAGTTACAGTTATAGAATCTAAGCCCAAAGTAAGTAAATGATACGCTTGTGTTATGGGTGCTTATAATAATTGTTACCTTGAAGCTTGGCGGCCTACAACTATTAGAAAAGCGTTGTTGGCGTCAAAATATCGTAAAAAAGACGAAAAAGTAAGTAAAAAAGACGATTTGTCAAATAACACGAAGCTCGTGTGAATGAGCCCTTAGATTCTGTCTAGTGTCTTGTAGTAAGTCGTAAGTGTAAGTAGTTGAATTCTTTCAGCTGAAATTTAAGTAAGAGATTTTTTAAGTATCCTAACTCCCATATCCCCGAAGAGGTAGGCAAAGCACAATCTAGCCATACACGACTAGTCGAATACAGTAAATCCCATAATATGATAGGTGGCAAGCCTAGCTCTAACCCGTCATAAACCATATCCGAGGCAATGTTATTTTTATTACGAAATTGAAATACACATTTCCTTTATTCTTTTTTGTTGTCTGACCCAGGGATCAAACCCGAGACCTTATGAAACCGGACCGCTAGACCACAGAGGCGATTCTGAGGGGTTTTTGAAAAGATGGTTCATAAATTCCAGACCGACATCGCATTTACTGCTACCTCTTGTTGTTGGAAATATGAGTTGTAGTGGCGACTTTTCATCAGGTTCATATGAGGCATTCGATGTAAAGTTCTGCGCCTTAAGCTTACCACAAAAAAGAAATAAAATTATTAACCAATAAGCTAAAAGTATCCAGTATACACTTTAGTAATGATTCTTTAATCAACTTTTTACTCTTACAACTGGTCGACTAAAATTATAAACTTTTTGCGTCGTTAACATTCCGTAGTCCCGTGAGGATGAAGCCATTAAAATAGTTGTCAAATATGTTGAAGAGAAATGTGGGGAACGTTGGAGACAAAGAACCGCCGTTGTTTCAAACCCGCAACAAAGAGCCACGTTAGTAGGTTTTCTTTTAATGTATGTTACATTACTTTTTATGTAACTCTGTTATCTAAGTCTATGTTCACACACACAACGTATATTATTTTTTGTCTTTCGTGTTTTGACGTAGACATAAGCCACTGTCGTATGCCGCCCCGGTAAAGGTCTGGTTTGATTCCCAGTAGGGTTACTCGTGAAGCTTGATATTAATCCGCTAGTAATGTGTTCAAAAGTACCTAAATCGTATATGTGAGTATCACAACGATGATGAGGAATCACATATACACGATATCGAGATACAAGTGTAACTGGTCGGAATACTGTGACAGCCAACAGAATGCACGGGATTTCATACAAAATTTTTCCTCTTCAATTTATCCCTTTAGATGTGGAATTACCAAATCTCTTTTAATGGTTTATATTAATTTGTAACCCATAGTCTAAATATGTTAAATTTCATATAAAATTGTTTAGTCATTTCGGTTGTTCGTTGTTAAAAATGCTCATATTTTTAAATAAAGAAACACTTGTACTGTTTTACTTATAACTTATAATTTATTACTTTGTAATTAATAGCGTACCGGTTTCCGGTATTTTTGATGTGTAAATATAAATTCATTTAGAATGGGTAGATACAAAGAACTTTAAAAACGTTATACAAAGGAGTTACCAGCAATAGATTATTTTACCACTAAATGGTGAAAAAAGTACAATTTTAGAAAATATTAAAAAAACATGTCAATCGCCTTCACTAATTAATTAATTGCTAAATTAAATTTACTATTTTGTACACATGTAAAACTTAATTATTTATGCTAGAATCAATTAATTAAAAGAAAAAATAATAATATTATAAATGCCCATGTCAAAATTAGAAAATTAAAAAATAATATTCAATAAAACATTCATGTCACAATAAAAATAAGTAAATTCATTATTTAAAGTTAAATTATTATATTAAAAATTAAATTGTTATATAAGAAAAAAATATCCAACACTAAAATAAATTAAAATAAACGGTAAAGGTATGTAGGTGTAAGGTATTATTTAATTTTTAATATAATACTATTATATTAAAATATAATAATAATACTATTATATTAAAAATTATAGGTACTAATGTATAAAAATAATTGAATAGACACCAGAATAAGTTTAATTATCACCCCGACCCGGAAATGCAGACATCTAGATGTTTTGTAGACATCGGGAATTGAACCCGAGCGTCGCGGTTAGTCGGTAAAGCTAAGTATGCACACAAATCCCTCGACTAACGAGGCAATGATAATATAATAATGTTCAGATTGTATTAAAGATGGGAAGATACATTAAGCACACGTTTTGCTAAATCTACATTCAACAATAGATCAAACAATTCAAAGAAAATGAAATGTGAAGACAACTTTGGCAAGAAGCCCTGATGCGACGTGCATTTTACCGTTTTGACTGGTTCATTTGTTTCCATCGTTAAAATAATTATTTATAATACTGATTACCTACTACAGATCATGATGAGGATGTATGACATTTGTTAAAACTGTAATTTAGTTTTTTTTTCTTTAGGATTCGGCATTTACGTTAGCATTTTGCCATTAGTTAAGTAGAAATTTGCATCAATTTTACCAAAATCGGGATTCAATTATAATTAGTCATAAGTCGTAAGTCATGGCAGGGTCTTGAGTAAAGCGGTGGTCTCAGTACTCAAGCTCATATAGTTAGATTTGGCGGCAACGAGGAAATGCACGATACGCTAATTTCTTCATGATTATTTCATTTGTGCACTTTCACTGAACAAAATTGTACAAAATGCCACCAAAATTGACTAATTTGATTGAATAAAAACACGAAATTCAATAGTTATGAAAAAACTTCGACCATATTTTCTCTCGATGGCGCCAAAACTCCCTATGATTCAGGTAAACTCTATTCTCGTAATGACCATAGACTAATAATAAATGTGAATGTCAAACACATGGTAGACGTTTGCAATGTTTTTATCGTCACACAAAATACTTTGCGAAGTAGGCAGAGGCCAGAGAGTATCGACTGCTAAGTGACACATTCGTTACCTACTCTTTTAATATAAATACGCCAATTTCAAAGACTAATTTCGGAGTCGGCAAACAGCTAATTATAAATAAATGCATTAATTATTTGTAATGAGCTGTAGCTCGCGACTTCGTCAGCCTAAAACCGTAACGATTTTCATGCAAACTCTCATTCCCTATTATAATACATCAATTTTATTTAAAAAAAAACGTAAACCTTATATTTGAACTCAGATGTTGAAATCTATGCATATCTAATTTCATCGAAATCGGTTCAGAGATTTAGTCGTAAAAAAGCAACAGACAGACATTTACAAAATTAGTGCCCGCTAACCCGAAAGACGTTGTACTATCGCAACTACGCCTAATTAGTAAGTTTCTGTTAAATTTTCTAACGCGGCTCTAACGCTTGCAAGTGTAAATTGCAATACATCCAGTAACCTGAATCAGTTAGCGCTCGCCTCCTACGAGCTGCCTAGCCGAGAAGCAGATGGTCTCTTCTACTCAGCGGACTCGGATCAATACGGGGTTGTATCACGTCTTATGACTAATTTTTAATAATTTAAATTCGATATAGGCAGTTCAGGTAACTTCGTTATACTTGACTAGTGGCAGATGCTAACGCCCATGGCAAAACCTAAAAAAATTTTAAACGTCAATGGATTTTGACAACTGAACATTTTTAAGGCGCTTAGTTTCTTCGTAATTATTGACGTTCGTGTTTATATTTCGTTAAGTAAAAGTGCACAAGTGAATTATTCATAAACAAAATAGAGTATCATGTACTACATACTAACAGACCTCATTATACACCCCTACCATCGTAATTTTACCTTAGTAGCAGTCTTACTTATTCTTTGGTAATATTATTACAAATGTGTAAGTTTTTAGTGTATTAAGATTTCATGAAATTCGGCTCCGGTTGTATCTGGCTGCTTTATTACAAAAGTACTTAGATGTTTGTTTATACTGGAAAGTGTATAGACCTATTGTATTTCCTAGTCGCCGTATGATCCGGTAACTTGATACAAACTTATACTTGACTAATGGCAGAATATCCTGACGCACATGCCAAAAACTTAAAAAAAAAAGTTAAACATCAAAGGACTTTGACAACTGAACATTTATGTTGGTAGCACTATAACCTCTCGTAACGTGTGCACATGCCGTGACAGATGTGAAGTTTTTCTATCAAATCGTAAATCAGGCGTTCATTCATCGACCATTCATCAGTTATTTGACACTGAATGGTTATTACGTTCACAGTTCACACTTCGACGGGCGGATGTATTATTATACTATTATACACACGTTTATCGATTATAAATAATGTGAATAAGAGTTGGGGGAGAATTTGTCATGCTGTAATGAGCGGAGATCCGGCGTGGTTATAACTTAAGGCATAACTTTATACAGGGCCATCTCAGATAATGCTGGGACCCTTGGGCACACAAAAACTTGGGGTCCTTTTGGAATGTAAAGAAATAAACCTTTACTTCTTTTTATATTAAAAAAATTATCAAGTACATTATTTTATTATAGTATCTCATTATTAACATGAGTACCTATGCTGTTGTTTTTTTATGATTATTAAATTTATGGTTATTAAAGCAATTCGTGTAAAATTATTCCCTAACCATTCTAAAATATAAAAAATGAACAACGTTAATATTTAAATTTTCACTTCTGCCAGCACTCCCGGAGTGCAACCCGTCTTTGTTTATAATTCGCCTGGAACGTATGGCTGGGCGGTAAGATTAATAACATAAATTCTAAGCTACAATTAAATATTAGTGATTGTAACTGCAAAACTACAGCCATATCCATTAGAACTACAGTTCTCAATTGGGTCATTTGGAACTGCAAGTTGTAAAATAATTGTGCTTGTTTGCACAGTTACATTTTTTATAACTCCTAAACTAACTTTCAACCTTATTTGTTAGAGAGTACTCCAACCAAGTGCTCAGAGCTCGTAAAATACGGTTTGAGGATAATAAAATTTGAATGCCCTTCATTGGTTAATGTCTTTGGTTAGTTATATGTATTTATGTTGCCTTTTGAACTATTGCTTTGTGTTTTATGATTGCAATTAAGATGTTGATATAGTTCTTGTCAGACTTAGTTTGATCCTAGTTTATTAATTGTCTCATGTTTTTTATTGAAGCAGCAGGAAATCAGTATTTATAATACCAAAATGAACCGCTGAATGTGTTGGTAAGCGCGAAACTTCCGATTTCGGAACGACATAGGTATTTGGCTATTTCTTTTTTTATTGTGTTAGTTATTGTCAGAAGAAGGTTCTTTTGAAGAGAAAAACCGGGAAAACTGCAGGGTGTGGAAAAATAATACTTAATTTTTTTCCATACAAACTCGTTCAGGGTGGAACGAAGTTCGACGGGACAGCTAGTGTTGACATAAATATTACTCACACTTGTAGAAAAGATCAACAGTCTCGCTAGCTGGACCTTACCCTAAAATGCGAACATATGTTATAAAGGCGTTACCAACAATAAATATTACTACAACAACAACAATTAATATTCGGTCCCTGGTTCGATCCCCGGTTTGTTACATGAAGAAAATATTTTTTTTCAATTTTCTTATAAAAAAAAAGTTGCTCAGATTTTCATGTAATAGATTTTTTTAAGGAATATGTGGCAAAGGAGCAGGCAGCTCACCTAAAGGAAAATGGTAACCGCCACCCACAAACAGCTATAAGACTCTCTAGCTATACGAAGGATCTAGGAAGGGGGATCGTAATGTCGATAGATCGAAGTGCTAAGTTAATAATGGCTTCGAAAATTTAGCGGCTGGAGATAAGAATTAGTAGGTCTCTTCGGCTAGCTTTTGGGGCCCTGCCCTGGTGGAGCCTCTGTTCACCTCTTCGAGGACGTATTTTTTTACTAACAATACTACTTGTGGTTGATGCTAAGGAAGACTAGGTGGAAGTTGCTTCACAGCATGACTACCACCAGTGGTCTTGTTAGTAACGACACATTTAACCTATATTCATCTCTTACTAGCTATTAGGCAGTAAATCAAATTATTTATACTACGAGTACAAAATAACATCTGGTTTTTCAAATTTTCTGATAAATAATGTTGCTCGGTATTGGATATGTGCCTGGTTGGCGATAGGCTTGCCACCTATCACCTACCTACCTACCTACCTACCTATTGTGGGACTTAGTGTCTTCGCCTAGTCGTGGTAGTACTTCTGCCTACATCTTCGAGGATATGTGCGTGAAGACACATTAATTTTTTTTTCCAGCTTTTACTAGCTACCAGGCAATATATCAGATTATTTATACTGAACAGAAGACCAGAACCAGCGTGAGAAATGAGACTGCTTCTATGTGACAAGCATCAGGCATTTCATTCGAAGGAGAAGATTTAAATAACACCCGTGCATGAATGATTTCAATTTAGTCCAAAATAAATTTAAATTCACAAGTCTCTTGTAATGACGTGAGTAATCTTTTAAAATATGTATAATATATCGGACGCCTACGTTCTAGAATACCAGACTTATTAGTGCATTGGTAACCCTGAATATTAGATAATGCCAATATAGTGCTGACAACATTAATCTTTTGTCTATTGTTTAGTCTGATACAATACAATAATATATTGACGTTTAGATTTTAGTACCTATTTCACAAACATCATATCTCATAATGCAAATCAAAAGCAATTTCTCACAATTATTTATCTTAATATAGGAAAAACTTTTTTCTATTTTATAATGTATTTTCAAAGTATGTCCGATTATTTTTCCGAGAGTTAAGTACTATGACAGAAAAAGCATGAGAGTAGGATAAATGCGGCCGAAATGACAGCGCTACGAAAAATCTATGGTTTACCGCTCGCTTACAGCATTCGTAACAGTGACATCTTAGAAAGAGTTGTATTGAAAGAAAATGTTGATGTTAAAATGATAAAGGGCACGCTCCGCTGGTTCGATGATGTGGAAAGAAAGACAGATGAAAGATTGACAAAGTAGATACACAACGCGGATGTGGATGGATGTAGGCACCCAGGAGACCTAGGTTTAAATTCCACTATTGAATTGCTCGGGTTTTATCCCAGGGAGATGTCAAGAGTCTCCGAGACCGGTGTGTTTGTTTGAAAAGGGAAAAAAATGTGGAGAACGCCATGAAAGTCTGTAAGGATCGTAAGATTTGGCACTCGATTTTTTTATGATATTGGACGTCAAACAAGCGGACGGATTTCCTGATGGTAAGAAATTCACACCGCCTAGAGACACTAAAGGTGAGTTGTCAACCTGAGGCCAGGATATTAGACCTCGAACAAAAGTAAGTTTACCGGCTACCTAACCCTTCAAACCGGAACACGTCATGACGTTATGACAGCAGGAATAGGTAAGGCGGTGGTACCAATCCGGGTGAGTCGCTGCGAAACTCTATCACCTAGTCAGATGTCACGGTGTTAGTGACAGTAAGCTTATGCTCGCCTTATATTATTTATATTATTTGGCAGGAAGGCAGATGGTCTATTCTGCAAAGGAGCCTGTACCAACACGGTGAATAATCTCTGCCATGTATGATATCTGTAGCAACATCTTTTTTATAAAAAAATGGGAAAAAACACTTCTTTTTGTTGCCCGACCCGGGAATCAATCCCTGGACCTCACAAAATCAAATCCAACAATCCGCTAGACCACTGAGGAACACTTATACTTTATTTTTTCAATACAAACTGTTAGTAGCAGTTTATGTTAAGTTCGCCGGGTTCGCTAGTTATATAATGAAATAAATCCAATTTCCCGTGGTCATGGCTTTTTTAGTTGTGTCATAAACGGGTAAAATTGCTGCGAAAACAGGAAAAACAATACTTTATCTTTCCTCTTATACAAAAAATATTGTTAGTTATGTCAAGAGACACAAAGGTCGCCGGGTTGGCTAGATCATTTAAATTAACAACAGGATGTCAATTTTGTAACCACAAATACCGAAATCATCCTATCCACCATAAATAGAAAGGTTTGGTTCGACGTACTACAAGGATGGTCACCACCGATTGTTGGTTTTGGTAATAAAACATCAAAGGGCTAACTTGAAACACTTTTTGACCACTTGGAACTCATTTTCGGTTTGTTTATTACGTTTCGTAGAAAATGCTGTGATATCCTTAGGTCGGTTTATCCACAGTGATAACAAAATTGATTTAAAAAAAGACTCTCTTTTGTGTAAGTGTCTTAGTGTATTTTATGCTCGAATTTCTTTACTGGTGGTAAAGAAATTCTCTTCAAATTTCTATTTATATAAAAGAAAGTCATGTTAGTTACACTATTTGCAACTCAAGAAAGGCTAAACCGATTTGGCTGACGGATCCCTTGATGGTGGGAGATAATTATGTCCTGTAAACACCTTAGAGGATATAGGTGCGTCGCTGTCCTACGGCCGAGATATCAGGCCCATTGAATAAGTCTACTGGCTACCATACCCTTTGGGCTAGAACATGACAAAGTCATGGCGGCAGGAATAGTCAAGGCAGTAGATCCATACCCAACCAAGTTGCTAAACATCATTCTACCACTGGAGATTTTGATGAAAACTGACGTAAAGAGCTGTCTGGCAGAGAAGCAGATGGTCTATTCTATTCAGCGGACCCGGACCAGCACCGGCAACTTGCCTAAGATAAAAGAGATAGATCTACTTTAGATTACTACAGGCACATGCCAAAAATATATCGGTCATATGAACCACCAGGTGACGTATATCAGACGATATAAGAGCATTAAATAATAAGATTAAACAATAATAATAATAATAAGATTAAGCACAATGCCGTCACCTGTAAGCAGTCCAACTGAGTGCAGGTGAGAATTCAGAAGTGCAGTTAGAGTGAGTCAGTTTTGGTCACTTATTAATGTACGGCATTGCTATCGTCAACAGAACCATGACTAATAATAAGAAAGCGTGTAGTGCCGTACAAAATGATGTGTCAAAAATCTGTCATTTTTTAAATTAAACTTAAATTTGGTCACTCGCTTCTGTTCGGCATCAGTTTCATACTGTTTCAGTACAGCTTCTTATCCAATGATACGAGTAAAAATGCCGTATAAAAATAAATGACCAAAATGGACTCACTCTACCTGCACTTCTGAATTCCCATTTGCACTCAGTTGGACAGCTTACATGTGACGACATAGAGCTAAATCCCACTATTTTATCCTCTTATATCGTCCTATATACGTCACCTGGTGGTTCATATGACCCATCGAGTTTTGGCATACAACTAACTGCAAATAGGTAAATGAAAATAGCCTTTAAAAAATTAGATAACTTTACTCTCGGTATCTGTATATATGTATATGGTATAGATGCCCGTAAATTAAATTAACAACTTTAATGTACAAGCAGATCCGCGGGCAACAACTAGTACAATACAAAATTATTTACGAAAATAAGGTTTTTCTTATATTAACAACTTACCTCCATGATTTTCCAACACTATCACAAAATCAGGAAAAGACAATAAATCAACTGGTAACATATTGCCTATTATCATGATAATTGAAAATCAATTGTCATCATGTCAAAGGAGTACATTGGCAGCGAACACATTCCATTATCTGACAAGTCTATCGATACCACTTCCGTAACACTTGAACACACTTTCGTTGGGGAAATAGACACACCTTTGAGGGACAACATTTTTCATAATATTTAGACTATCCGTAATCAAGGGGCTAGCATAAACTACAAACTCCACCAACCGCGAGGCTCGGGTTCGATTCCCGGCGGGGGCAAGCATTTGTTTGATAAGCACTTAGATATTTGCATTTCCGGCTCTGAATGTTATTTAAATTTATTTTGGTATCTATTTAAGTACTTATTTCTTTGTGTTTGTATCGTTGACTAACATCCATAACACAAGTATATAATTTGCTTACTTTGGGGTTAACTTCAATTTATGTAATTTGTTCAGGAGTGTTTATTATTACTATTATTAAGTTTTTTTCTATTTATTAGTTTGTTTTTTTTACATTTCGTACAAAAAGAATAAAATTAGTCTTGTTATTGCACTTTGAGACATTAATTATCTTATAATCAGAAATTAAATCGCCATTTTCTATAGTATATAGTATAGTAGCAGTTCAAGTTACTCAAACTTGTCCATTGATTTTATTTATTTTTTGTTCTTTCTGAGTATATTAAATGCTAGCGGTCCGCCCCGTCTTTGCACGGGTATTAAATATACATATAAATATTCCTTTTCAATCACTTTATCTATTAAAAACACCGCATCAAAATCCGTTGCGTAGTTTTTAAGAGGAAGAGACTTTGTTTTATACTATAAAGTGATGTAGGAAAACGCTACTTAAAGAAGACTATCCTTATTGGCAAACTCTGTTTAACTTATCAGGGATCGTTATCATGAAAAATCGATTGTTATGTCATAAGATTATCAAGATAAACTGGATTGGCAGCAAAAATATCCGTTATCTGACAAATTTATCGTTACCTGTGCCGTATCGGAACACATGTTAATGCAAACTCACTGCTACAGTTTGTTAGGGAATAATTTATACACCTCTTTAAGCCCGTTAAATTTGTAAAAACCACGAGGTTAACAACATGATAGTTATTAAAAAATCTTTGGAGTTTTTTTCATATACGTATTTTATTATTATTGTCGTTTTAACATGGCAACCCCGTTGCTTTCTTGGAGTATAAGTAAGTATTTTGGCAACTAGGCTTAGCTTCCATGATGTTTCATATTACCACTATTTCTCTAAGGATGTCAACATCTATATTCATCTAATACGTCTTTGTAGGGGTTTGAAATCAAAGGCTTATAGATTTATGGCGGCGTCAAGAATTAACCTTTCTAACCAAGAAGATGATCTTGAACTTGCTGTCAAGTTTGTTGACCAATGGTCGCAGGTGTTAAGCGCGAAGGATTATAGTTAAGATCAAGCTTCCGTTTCCTGTCCCAACGCGGCCATGTTGACGCAGCTGTTTTGATATTATCTAATGCTAACACAACAAACTATGGTTCTGGATGTGGTCAACACTATTTTTTTATTAAAGGAATGGTATATCACAAAAATATATTGGGAGCAAATGATGTTAGTGAGTGTTCAGAATCATATCTTAATATTATATATAAATCTCGTGTCACAATGTTTGTCCTCAATGGACTCCTAAATCACTTAACCGATTATAATAAAATTCGCACACCATGTGCAGTTCGATCCAACTTGAGAAATAGGATGGCTTATATCTCAATTTATGGTAAAAAAATAACCATCCGAGCGAAGCAGGAACGGGCAGCCAGCTTTTTATAAGTATCTTTGAGCCCGTATCAATCACAGGGTCGGGTAGCCATAGGAAAATGTGTTTTTTTTTCTCAATTTTCTAATAAGAATAACGCTGTTGGATAGTAGATAGTGGTATTACGCGCGGTTGGTTATAGGATTGTCATCTGCCACATTCTTTGTCCCCATGTCTTCGACTAGTCGTGGGAGCCCTGGTTGTACCTACCTTTGCCTACCTTATAGGAGATGCGGGCGTGATGATGGTTCTCCTTTTTCTACACAACATTTGCAAAATCTCTCATCTGATTTACTAACATCCCTTAACCTTTCTTTTCTTGTAAGTCGCCTCTGTGGTCTAGCTGTCCGGCGTCGGACTTTACTTCTTGAGGTCCCGAGTTAGATCTCCGGGTCGGGTAACAAAAAAAATAGAAAATTCGTATTTTCAAATTTAATTTAAAATTTAACATTGCCCGGGACTGGATATGTGCCCGATTGGCTATAGGCTTGCCACCTATTATACCAATTACACCTCTTACAGGACTAAGTGTCTTCGGCTAACCGTGGGTGCTGTGATTGTACCTCTGCCTAGCTCTTCGGCGATACGGTCGTGAAGATACTTCTCCTATTTAAACAACGTTTGAAAAACCACTTACCCTATTTATAACCACTTCTTAACCTTTCCCAATCAATGTTACATCATTATTTGGTATTGTTCCGATTTAAAGAATATGATTGTTAGTAAAGTCACTAAGTAGCGTAGGTATATGGGGAAGAAATAGGAAATCCGTCTACTCGTTCACCTTCCTGTAACATAAAAACCTAAAGCTTCTTCAAGGCAATCCTCTGAAGCTTCTTTAATGAACTGTAGTTCAAAAGAACTTCTTAATGCTCGATCAATAAAAACGCATGTTCGCATTCCATTACGCGCAAGCAATGCGCGCAGTCAAAGCGGCACGCGTCTAATCTACCACCAACATCGAACCCGAAATAACTTTCAAAATACACGTCACTGCACTCATCCATTACGTACACAATTCATGCCTCGTTTCCTGATACCATAAAAGATGCGCAAGGGACTATGATCCGCAATTTTAAATTCTTTTGCTGAATGATTAATAGTTTTTTGTTTTATTTGCAGATTTCAAAGCGTCATTGGAATTAGCAGTCTACTCCTACAAGGTATTTATGCTCAAATCTTCAAATCTTAGTAACTAATAATTTTTGTTTCGTCGCCTCTGGTGTCTAGTAGTCCAGGTGTTGGACTTGACTTTGAGATCCTGGGTTCGATTTCCCGGTCAGGCAACAAAAAGAAAACGTGGTTTTCCAAATTTTCTAATAAAAAAAATGTTGCTTGGTGTTGGATATATGCCTGTTTGGCGAAAGTCTTGCCACCTATTACATTGTGGGACAGTGCCTTCGGCTAGTACTGGGCGCCTTGGTTGTAAGAAAACTACGCAACTATAACATCTATGGTGTGCATAGGGTAGGTTCTGTCTCTGTGATCAGAACACAGTTTGTTCGCAAACCTGTAACAAAAAAGACATCTTTAAGCGACGTATTATGATTACCATCCGCTTGTCTGTTTGCCTTTAATTCCAAAAAAGTGTTCTGGAAAAAGTCGAATACTTACTACCTTTTATTGTAAATTTTTTTTTGAGATGCTATTAGTTACAAAAGCGCTGTCGTGGGCATCAGCTAGTAAAATCTGAACGGAACGCCAAAATAATCAACATTCGGCGAGTATGAATTTGGCAATCACACGAGTATTTATCGATGTCCATAAAAGTCCATGTAGTGCATCGTTAGCCAACTGCAAGCCGTGTCCCAGGCCAGATCGAGGATAACGTTTCATTGTTGTCCGAAATGGTGCTAGTTTATTGCGTGGACTCGATAATGGTTGCAACCCCAAGGTCTGGTGACATCACCGAAATGTTTCGTGAAAGTTGCATAAGTCCCAAGTTATGAGCGTTGACGATTTTTAGCGATGAACTTGAATAAATGCATAGGTAATTTCTATCTACTTTATCTTCTTATTTATTCGCGTATCGAAAAGTAAATTCCGAACTTCTTTACTGTTTATGTAAATATTACGCATGACAGATATATTTTTTTATCGATTTGGGGCAAACAACATTGATAGGGTAATTGAGTTAGATATTTTTTAACATTGTTTATTTTTAATTATATTTATAGCTATTATTGTTATTTCTAGGTATTTTTACTAAGTCTTTAAAGAGTTAAAGTAAGGCGTGATGCAATGACAACGCGAAATAGGTATAAATTTTTTTAAATATAAAAACTTATGTATAAAAAAAGTGAATACCATTTCGCGTGGTCGTTGCATATCTAAATTAACATAAGTTTTTAGTTTTTATAAATATAAGTTCAACATCAATATGGATTATTACAGTCATTAATAATACTTATTCATGTATGCCAAAAGATTTCTCTAATAACTTTGTTAATAAACTGTCCAACTAACCAAAACGTATAATACCACAACTCACGATACGTATTAACAAAACGCTTATTGCTCATAACTTTTACTACATGAGCGTGCATCATGATATCAATCGTCATTGAATAGATTTACTATGCCACACACCATGCATTTGAGTAGAGCATTATGACGTTTGTGACGTTTATGACTTGTATCTACTTTATGTTATGGTAATGTAAACTATCGATACGTATTTAGTTTGATAACTCGATAATATCTATTTATCTGATATAATAAAATTTAATATGTCGCAGGACTGTCGTCTCGTTTTATTAACTGCAAACATTAGACTGTTATACTGTTTTAACGTTGATATTGTAAATGTGGAAACTTGTGGAACCCTGTTTCGGTTCGGTCGTGTGGAAAGATTGACAAAGCAGACATACAATGCGAATGTGAATGGATGTAAGTACCCGGGGAGACCAAGGTTGACAATATACGATCAGATCACTCGGATATTATCTATGGGTGGTGCCAAGAGTCTCCGAAACCGGCATGCTTGTATTAAAAGGGTAATGAATATCAAGGATGCTAGATAGATTTGAAAGGATCGGTAGGTCTGGAAGGAAGCCAGACAGGTTTGTCAGTATTGTGAGGTCTGGCACTCGATACTCTCTGTCTACCTCGTAAGCGACTTGGCGTAAAGATAGTAGATAGATAAGTAAGATGGAAGCAGAAAAGTGTGAAAGTTCTTGCAAGACTATACCAATTACGAGTGTGTCGGACTCAACAATAATTTTATCATGACAGATTTTGACATTGGAAGTAGTTTTGAGCAATAATTTAACGAATTCTTCTTAAAATGTTCACACGTCTCAATATCTCCAAATCATACAAACGACAAAACGATTTCTAGCAAACAGTAAAATAAACAAATCTTATACTTGATTATATTAACTGTCAAGTCCAATACGTGGTCAAATAACATATTTGTACCTTTGTGTGTACACAATAAGTGAAACTCGATGGGTTTGTGTGTAAATATTTGAGAAGCATGGTACCCTTTGTGAACTAAGAGTTGCGCTATTTATAATAAATTAAATGTATCTTCACGCCCATATCCCGGAAAAGGTAGGCAGAGGCACACCTAGGGCACCCACGACTAGCCGAAGACACTAAGTCCCACAGTGGGATAGGTGGCAAGCCTATTGCCAAACCGGGAACACATGCAATCCTGAGCAACAATATTTTTCTTCGAAAACTGGAAAAACCATATTTTCTTTTTGTAGACTGATCCAGTAATCGAACCCGGGACCTCATAAAGTCAAGTCCAACACCTGGACCGCTAGATCACAGAGGCGATTAATTAAATGTGAATAGGTCAATTGATAGAAACATATTTTAAAATCAAGTCTTCGTTGGAGGGTGACTAACGGCCATTATTAAAAATCTACCTCAGATAAAAAATCGTGCTATTTTGGATCAGTTGCCTGGTAACCGCTGTTATTCTTCAATTCTGCAACAATTAACAAACACATCTTAGCAAACATAACTATAGAAGGCCTATCTTTAACTGTAGATAAGTTAATAATTAGACGTAAAGATAATTTACATCACTTCATTTTTTGATTCTAAGTACTCCTACAAGTGAATATGGGGCTAAGGAATTACACCATTTTTTTATTGTAAAAACAAAGTTATGTGATTAACTACTGAAAATGTAAATGAAAACTATTAAATTCTTGATATTTTTTACAATGTAGGGGAGTTCCATTTGAATTCCTAATAATTTTATTGGAGTTTCTGCAAGAGCATTATCCTAATTCATGGAAACCTGGGTCTGCTTTTTCACAACTTCGGTCTTAGACTTTCCTAACAGTATTTCCATTAGCACACATGACCGACCCGGTAAACTTCATTTAGCCCGACATAGACAACTTATAACAGTTTAATGGTAAACATAAAAATTATGCTATTCCTAATTTCTTCGCAGGTTTTCCCTTTTAATGTATTTAATTATTAATTTAACCTTGTAAATCTTACCTTTTTTTAATGATAATGGAAGGCAAAAAAGCACACGGATTTCCTGATGATAAGAAATTCACGCCGCCTAGAGATAGTGCGTTGCCAACCTGAGTTAACCTGAACCTGAGTTAGGTCTCGAGCAAAAGTAAGTTTACCGGCTACCTTATCCTCCGAACCGGAACACGTCAACGGCAAGCACTGACGTTATGGTGGCAGGAACAGGTAAGACAGTGGTACCAATCCGGGCGAGTCGCTGAAACTCTAGAAACTCTAGCACCTTGTAGGATGTCACGGTGTTAGTGACGGTAAGCATATGCTCAGAGCTGCCTGGCAGGGAGGCAGAAGGTCTATTTTACAAAGGAGCCCGAACCAACACGGGGAACCTGAGCTTTTATTGATAACCAGAACCAAACTTTACCGAATCCCTCCACGCATTTCTGAGTTTTAGCGAGATAAACGAGTATCACTTTTTGTTATACATCTAGAAGACTAAAGGACTAGATACGACAAAAATACATTTCTTAAGCAAATTTAAGTTTAACGACCTTAAAATCCATAGACACTGACTTTGCAGGTGTTCATCCCAAAAGTCCGCAAGACAATCCGTCACGAATTCCTAATTCTAAACGGCTAGCAAGGAGAATATTAAACTATTGTCTCCTCGCTCGCAACCGTAACGTTTGCTTAACTTCATTACTGTCTGCAACTGTGTCAATATGTAACTGTGCATAGGTTACATGAGAGATAAAGAAGTATCTTCATGCTCATATCCCCGAAGGGGTAGGCAGAGGCATAACCAGGGCACCCACGACTAGCTGAAGACACTAAGTCCCACAATGTGGTAGGTGGCAACTCTACCGCCAACCAGGCACACATCCAATCCCGAGCAACATTTTTTTTATTAGAAAATTGGAAAAAACAAAATTTCTTTTTATGGCCCGACCCGGCAATCAAACCCGGGACCTTATGCAGTCAAGTCCAACACCTAGACCGCTAGACCACAAAGAACCTTAAGATATAAAGAAAGTGCAAGTAAAACCACAAATAACAGCTATTAGAATCTGGATAAAATTTCAGAAAAACATTAGGATGTCACAAAATAAACAGACTACGCATTCGCAGGCTTAAAATAGTCTGTGGGTGTGATTGACTTGATTTATAATAACAATTTAAAACAAAAAAACGTTCATTAAGCATTTTAGACCATACAGTGGGCTGGAACACGTAAGTTATTACGTAAAAATCTATATTTGTTGAAATCTCGTCAATTGGTCTGCTATAAAATGATTAGAATCGCAGTAACTTATATGAATGATGGACAAAAGAGCATAATTGGTATCTTCCCACGGATATCCTATAAAGGTTTTGCTTGAAAAACTCATTGTTGCCTTTTAACACCTTTCAAGGAATCGTGTTTAACTTTTGACATTTCTGGTCGGTGTATAATCTATGATTTAAGGTTAACAACGTTGTTGAAGTTACCTTGTGAAGTGCGATTCTTGGATACGGTCATATGGCATTTCATATTTCATGATTTTCTTACCTATATTAATATGATTAAAAACATACAATTAATTGTCATACATTGGTAATTTACATATTTCTCCCTAATTTTTGGGAAAACAAAATGTTTGTAGATGTTACTTTATAGATTAGGTACATAAATATAAAGTCGGTAGCTTTATTTATATGTACCTACCCACTGTATGGTTATAATTTTTTTATACGTAGTATCTAGGTTACTATCGGTAATCACTATGTCAATAATAATCTGTTTAAATTATAAATATTGTGAAGTTTATTTTGTGATGTAGGTAATTATTTGTGTATGGATAATTTTATTTAGGTAAGTAACATTGACGTGTTTTAAGAGTAAGATGCCTTACCTACAAAATAAAAATAGTTTGAGTTTGAGTTTTTTGAATTTGGCAGTTTAATCATTTTGTATATAATCAGTAAATCAATCCATCATTGCGATTTAAATCCTAAAGTTTAATATGCTAAAAAAGTGTCTTCACGCCCATATCCCCGAAGAGGTAGGCAGAGGCGCAAACAGGGCACCTAAGACTAGCTGAAGATATTAGGTCCCGCAATGTGATAGATGGCAAGCGTATCGTCAACCGGGCACTTATCCAAAATTGTAATAAATACAAAACTATTTTTTTTATGAACATTAAAACAATGTGTACATAAATATATAATTACTTTTATAAATATTAAAATATTTGCATACCACAATGTAGCAGATATTATTGGAAAACTTAAATAATTTTGTAACAACTTCGACACGTATATTTTGCAAATAAATACATTTTCTTTCTCTTCTTTCTTTTTAGGCAATTGAAAATACGCATTTTTTTTTGTTGCCCGACTCAAGAAATCAAATCAGATGCCAGACCGGACCGTAGTAATAAGCTAAATTTATTAAATTAGTTAATTTTAAACAGTAACCGCGTTTTAATTCGAATCGTCAGTATTTATTTCGAAACTCGCTGAAAATGAAATGTGAACATAAAATTTTAAATACAATAGTAAAAGTAACTTTTACACACTCTGTCGTTCATATAAACAATTTTAATGGCAGCTGTAAAATACTGCAACACAAAATTCTGAAAATGGCGCGCATGTAACAACCAATAGCAAAAGGACGAAATTGCGGCGCCCAATTACTTTAGTACTCATATTCCTGTTGTCGCGTCGGGCTATGACAGCCCTATACATTTGATTTAGGTATAGTCAAATGTTATTAAATTAGATAAAACCGCTCCATTTGTGTAATTAGGAAAACAAAATGTAAAATAACGTTGAAAACAGTAATCTTAATATATATAAATCTCCTGTCACGATGTTTGTCCGCGATGGACTCCTAAACTACTTAACCGATTTCAATGAAATTGGCACACCGTGTGCATTTTGATTCAACTTGAGATATAGGATAGCTTAGGTACATCTCAATTTTATGATAAAAAAAATTACCGCCCGAGTGAAGCCGGAACAGGCAGCTAGAGTCATATATAAA
>NJDD01006429.1:104387-127851 GCA_002245505.1 Calephelis nemesis | reverse complement strand
CCTACAGGCCTGTATGAAATCATTGCCTTGGTGTGCGAGTCTGACTCGTACTTTGCCGAATTTTATCACTACATAGTATAAAACAATGTCGCTTCCTCTGTTCTATGTCCCTTTGTATGCTTAAATCTTTAAAACTACGCAACGGATTTGAATGCGATTTTTTTCAATAGATAAAGTGATTAAAGAGAAAAGTTTACATGTATAGTATTTTATACCCGTGCGAAAGCAGGGGCGGGCCTCTAGTTTACTATATTGACGGGACACTATAATCACCTTAATATTATCTATACAGTATTGTAACTCGGCCATGTCCTTGTAATAAGTGCCTACAGCTACGCGGTGCGTATGCATGATAGGGCTGTCTGTCATCTGCCTACTTTGAGTTTCAATCTAGTTTTGATATTGCAAATTTATTACTTTTTATTTATTAGCAAAGATACTTAGTAACAATTAAAAATATTAATATGATTAAATAAATACTTTGTGAATTAAATAGAAAGTGTTAAATAAAAATGCAAGTTGTTTTTTTGGATTGACAGATTTCATTAAAAAACTATGATTATGTATGTGACTTTATAACAAACCGGTCCTATAAATTTGCGACCGAAAAATATTTGCGCCTTGACTGAGATGTACGAAATGCTTTATTATTATATTTGAGGGTAGAAAAAATCCGCATTCGAATATAAAGCACAATATATTCTACTTGTCACGTTAAATAGCTACTTGTACTTATTGTGAGTAAAAATTCGCGCAGTTACTGATTAAAAAGCAGCACAGCGTCCGTTCGTCACTGCGGTACACCTGCGACTGTAGCATGCCGCGTGCCTGCCCTGATTCGAACGCGTTTATATTATGAAGTTGGAATACTGTATAGATAATATTACCGTGCTATAATGGCCGGTTTGACATATTTGACATTACAATAACAACGTGAATGTCGATATTGGTATTTCAATATTAATATATATAAATTATACATCATATTGTTTGTCCATGATAGATTCCTAAAAGATCTCAATTTATAGCGGGCGCAGCCGCAGGTAACAGCTGGTTTAGTAGTAAAAATCAACATATGCCTGATTCGGATATATGCATAATTGGCGATAGGTTTTTCACCTATCACGTTGTCGTAATTAATAGTGCCTTCGGCTAATCGTAGATGAACTAGTTGTACCTCTGCCTATCATATCAGTGATACAGGGCTGAAGATACTTACTTACTTATTATTATAATTTCATGAATAATAATTATTGTTTGGCTTTGAAATGTTTTAAAAGTGTTACCTTAAGTAAGCTTAAAAAATATTAAGTTAAAATGTATTTATCGAAAAGTTCAAGTATTCTTTCAAATTCAAAATAGAATTTTATTTATCACTTACAAGAGAAGAGAGTGGAAATATTCGAAATTATAAATATTTTATATAATAATATATTAATATAATAAACGTTCAAATTCAAATTCACTCAGTATGTGCAAATCAAAAAGAGTTTATACAACAAAAGAATGTAATTCCAATTCAAATGGTTTGAATTGGGATAATTGTGATAGAAACGGGTGTACTTAATTCGTTTATCCTCAGTAGCCCTTACTCGGTGTGAAATATTGGATAGAGGACCCTCGGGGCCTCTACAGCGAAATGCAATGGTTTGTATCTCAATTCAAAAGAATATTCCTTTTCTGAACTACTGTATTTCTTTTTTGAACTTTTACTTGCAGGCTATTGTAATAAGGAGTAACTTAGTCTACTTTCACTTTAAAAAATATAAATAAACCAAATACTTTTTTTTAAAATTTGACGCTGACGATGGTAAGCGCACAACTAGTTTAAAATATACTTAGCTCGAGAACACCAGCAAACGAAGAAATCCAATAGTAAAATATAATATACGTGGTAAATGTGATAAACGTTGTCTATGGTATGCATACGTAATTAGGAAGCATATTTTATATTCGTGCAAAACAAAATCTGAGATTTACATGTGCAAACCATACAGCGCTATATCTACTATACAGCGCAATATCTACTATACAGCGCTGTAACGCTCTATTTTAAATTTAAATTCGAAATTCAAATTCAAAATCATCTTTATTTCACGTTAACCTATAAGAGGCACTTGTAACGCGTCTATTTATATACAATACTAAATCTACAACCGGATCGGAACGCGGCCACACACTAAGAAGATCCGGCGAAAGAAACTCAGCGGGCTTGTCTTTTTTTCCTTATTTTAAAATATGTATACAATAATTAATGCGATAATACATTTTACTATAAATAGCTCAGCCAACATGTCAACAACGAGGTGCGACAATTTTCCAATCCACTGAATATTGATTGAGATTTATTCCAACGCATGAACTGAATAAAAAATCCATAAAGTCTGCTCTAGCTTTTAGGATTTTATGATATTTGCGGCTGTGATACTCGGCAGTAAATTATTTTATCACCATCAGTATAAAAGAATGTACCGTTTACAGTAATAGCCTTCCCCGAATTTTAACACATGCTATAAAATAATCGCACAGTACAGTTTATAACTAAATTGATGTATACTTAGTTTGCATAAAAATGAAGAAGTGGTAATTTTTTGCGTACTTATTAAACTAGTTTCAAGTTATCACTGTCTTCTTTCAACGATAGTATTAGAAAGAAACAAAACATGTTTAGTGCTGTCCAATTAGTTTATATACTTGACATTTTACAGTCTTAAATCTATTCCTAAAAAGTTAGTTAAAAACTTCACGAATTCATATCTTCGGACTTATCCGACATGTCTAAAATGTTCCATCTCTTTTCTTTTGGTTTCATTGGAAAAAGAGAGCACACACTAAAACTAAGTTTAGTTGGTGCTTAAAAGTATTACTACTATTAGTGTAATATTTTTACAATTTTAAAAGTATTCTTTCGGTAATTTTGACCACAAAGCCTCATAATACAAACACGGTGAAACTGCTAAAATCCGACTTCAATTTCAATATTATAATGGTATAATAGCTAAGTACTCTGCAAATTAAGTACTTTTCTTGATCCCGTTAGATTCCATCATCAAATCCAGATGTGGTGGCAAAGACATCTCAAAAATACCCTCTTAAAAACAATATTTCAAATCGGTTTAAAAAAGACGGAAATAATTAACATGTTTAAAAGAAAAAAAAGGCATCAAACTAGTAACCTCATCTTTTTTGAAATCGTTTAAAATTAAAATATTCTTGTGGTCATTAGCCTTGTGACGATTTTACATAATTTCAAAATGATTCGAATCCCGATGCAATTTTTAGAAGATCTGGCAAAATGAAAAAATAACAAAGATTTTTATGTTGATTTAAAATATATTTTTTTATGGCATCAATGTTAGTGACAAGTTGTATTTTTTATTTGTTGTAGAAATGAAACCCAAGTATTGTTCTGCGTTAAATATTCTGAAATCTTGATGAAACCTTATTGTCTTACGTTAAATTTGATACATACTTATATCTTCATCTTCAGCATATTTATGCCCGTGTCCCCTGACAGTTAGTCACCCCACTTAACCAGCGCACTTACCAGATACCAAAGACGCTAAGTCCCAAAATGTGATAGGTGGCAAACCTATCGCCAACCGGGCACATATCCAGTCCCGGGGAACGTTGTTTTTAACAGACAACAAAATCAAAATAAACAAAATAGAGTAAATTAAAGTCAAAATATAAACTTACTACGTGCAGTCCTCTAACGTTCCACTTTTTCTTTAAATAACTCATCCAATATATCAACAGTGCGAAAAAATTTCCGACTCACTAAATATTGATTGATATTTTCCCAAATGCGTGAACGGAGAGAATTTCCAAATAAATGGTTTCCAGACTTAAGGAAATAATTTTAGAACACATTTATTTGGAAATTCTCTCCGTACATGTATTTCACCCTTTCTAGGATAATGTTTTTATAGTTCACATCCTAAGGTCCTAAGTATAATATATATCCTTAATATGATAAGAAGTCTCAAACCACATGTAACAAATACTTGTTTGACTTTTGATTCGGGTAAATCCGACAAACATGTGATCTGAACCTTTCTTTTTTTTCAGCTCAATGTAGGTATGCTATTTTTTTGTCTGGTAAAGCGGGAAAGTAGCACTTTTTTAAACACACCTTAATGAAAGTTGTCCACACAGTGGACAGAAAAAAATATTAAACTAATATTCTTTCAGACTCCGAATACTTTGTTCATGTATATATTATATAAGTGATACGTGTGCTTTTCGACATTTTTATACATCTTCCTCCGGATCGGAATCACGGCCTCACATTGAAAAGATCCGGCGGAAGAAACTTTTAATTTATTTCTTATTACTTATTTTCTTATTATCGCCTCTGTGGTCGAGCGGTCCGGGTGTTGGGCTTGACTGCATGAGGTCTCGGGTTCGAATCCCGGGTCGGCCAACAAAAAGAAAATTGGATTTTTTCAATTTTCTAAATAAAAAAAATGTTGGTCGGGATTGGAAACGTGCCCGGTTGGCGATAGGCTTGCCACCTATCACATTATGGGACTTAGTATATTCGGCTAGTCGTGGGTGCCCTGGTTGTGCCTCTGCCTACCTCTTCGGGGATATGGGCGTGAAGATACTTTTTTTTTATTACCTACTGTTGCCGCCATAATGGCAAAGTCATGTTTCGGTAGAGTAGCCAGTAGATTTGCACAATTTGCCAAACACCTCGGCCACAGGACAGCGACGTACCTACCACATCTATGGTGGCTATAGGGTGCGGTTATCTCTTACCATCAAGCTCTTATCCTGAAAAGCTCTTTTGTCATAAAAAAAATATAGTACCTAAACTTACATCATGTATATGTATAAAATAAAGTCGTGTTAGTTACATAATTTGTAACTCAAGAACGGCTTAACCAGTTAGGCTGCAAATTAATGAGGAGGTAGCTTAGTACCGGGAGAAGGACAAAGGGTACAAACAAGGTATTTCCCGTTCAATAGCGAGGAAATTGAGAAAAGTAACATATTCATTTTTATCAAACTGGACGAAACGAACGAAGTTTGCCAAAACAGCTAGTATCTTATATTTACAAAAAGACAAATTTGCTTATTTTTATGATATTGTAAGGCAAACAAGCAGACCGATTAAGAAATTCACACCATCTAGAAACACTTAATTTGGCAATGGTCCGTTGCCAACCTAAGACCGGGATGTTAGGCCTCGAGTAAATGTACCGGCTACCTTATCCTCCGAACCGGAATACAACAAGTGTTGACGTTATGGTGACAACTGACAGGAATAGATAAGGCGGTGGTACCAATCCAGGCGAGTCACTGCAAAACTCTACCACCTAGTCAGATTTCACGGTGCTAGTGACGGTAAGCCTATGCTCGCTTTTTACGAGCTGCCTGGCATGAAGGCAGATGGCCTTTTCTGCAAATGAGCCCGGACCAACACGGATAACCTGAACTTTTATTGATAACCAGGACCAAACTTAACAGACTCCCTCCACGCATTTCTGAGTTCTAGCGAGACAAACGGCTAGCACTTTTTGTTATATATATAAAAGACTAGAAGTCTAGATACGACAAAAATACATAATATATTTATTTTCTTCACGCCCATATCCCCGAAGAGGTAGGCATAGGCACAACTAAGGCACCCACGACTAGCCGAAGACACTAAGTCCCACAATGTGATAGGTGGCAAGCCTATCGCCAACCGGGCACATTTCCAATCCCGAGCAACTTTTTTTTAATAAAAAAATTGGAAAAAAAACCCAGTTTTCTATTTGTTTAAAAGCTCGTAATAAACAGGCAAATGCGACATCACTAGTAAAATAGTAATAAACTCGAAATTACTGCATTTTCTAAAGTTTTATTAAACATTTTGTAATTAGAAAATTAGAAAAATAAAATTTTCTTTTTATTGGCCGACCCGGGATTCGAACCCGGGACCTCATGCAGTCAAGTCCAACACCCGGACCGCTAGACCACAGAGGCGATGACTTTTTTTATATTTATTTTCGATTTCAATCTTTCAATCACAACTATGTGACGTCATCACTTAAGATTATCTTGGGAATATCATGTTATCGTGTCAGCTTACCCCACGTGTTGCGAATCGGTAACGAATTAACATTACGAGCTCAATAGATCCCGGCGATCAAACATTCAACACGCATATAGCGTAAACGTCGCCTGTATTACAGATTATATGCTAATTAATACCACTAAGCCTAGATTTTTCGTTGGGATTTCGCAAAAACGGTAGACATTCAATTGTTTATAGAATACGAATTCGAATCTTAACTGTCGTTTTTTTTCTCAAGGCTGCCCCCACAATTTTGGTGCTATCGAGAGAAAAGATAGTCGAAGTTTCTTCGTAATTACTGAATTTCGTGTTTATATTTAGTGAAATTAGTCTATTTTGGTGGCATTTCGTACAATTTTGTTCAGTGAAAGTCAATAAATGAAATAATCATGAAGAAATTAGTGTATCGTGTATTTTCTCGTTGCCGCCAAATCTCACTACATGAACTTGAGTAAAGAGGCCACCATAGACCGCTTTACTCAACACCCTGACATGACTTATTGAATATTTATGACAAATTATAATTGAATTCGATTTTGGTAAATTTGATTCAAATTTCTACTTGATTAATGGGAAAATACTATCGTGAACGCTAAAACCTAAAGAAAGAAAGAAAGAAAGGCTGCCCACAGCGGGTCAAGATATATTGGTCCAAGTATGTTGGTTTTTAGGGTACGTACTCAAAGGGTAAAAAAGGAACCCTGTTACTAAGCCTCCGGTGTCTGTCTGTCTGTCTCCAGACTGAATCTCATAAGCAGTGATAGTTAAAAAGCTGACATTTTCACAAATGATATATTTCCGTTGCGGCTATAATATCAAATACTAAAAATAAAAAAAGATATAATATATTAAGGGATACAATAAACGTGCTTTTTCGTATTTTTTTTCTCAATATTAAAAACGGTAACAGGTAGACGCTTAAAATTTATACAGAATATTTACTTGTGTAATACTTTTTTAATGTGATTTTAGTAAAAAAATGCGGTGAATCACACTTATCACTTAGGGGTATGAAAATTAGATGTTGGCCGATTCTCAGACCTACTCAATATGCTCACAAAATTTCATGAGAATCAGTCAAGCCGTTACGGAGGAGTACGGGAACGAACATTGTGACACGAGAATTTTATTTATAAGATTTTATTAAAATAAAGGTCCTCGCATATAGTCACTACATAGTATAAAACAAAGTCGCTTCCCAGTCCCTATATCCCTATGTCCTTTCGTATGCTTAAATCTTTCAAACTACGCAACGGATTTTGATGCGTTTTTTAATAGATAAGGTGTTTAAAGAGGAAGGTTTATATTTATATTACATAACAGTGCGAAGCCGGGGCGGGCCGCTAGTTCTATATATATAAGATTTTATTAAATTAAAGGACCTCGCACATAATACAGAATAATGCATACAATATACACAATCAACACATACGACCTTACGCTAGCTCTTTAGCATAAATGAATTTAATTTGGATAAATTCTCATATCAGCCGAATTAAAATCGATTACGGAAATGTTGCCGCTCGAGACTTACTTTCAAGGATTGCATTTCGAAATGCACAATGTACAATCTGATATGAAGCGAGTACAGTTACTTTCCCCATAAAGGCACGGACAGAACAATCTTATTTTGATAGAAGAAGGCGTTACTTTGCGGAAGCCCATACTTAAATCCAAACAAATTATTTAAATTATTGTATTATAATATATTATTAAAAAACATTTGGCGGGAAATTAAAAATTAAATAATTTTATTCAGATTTAATCTTATTTTGCGTTTTGTTAGTTTTATTAACGGAGTTTTAATATTAATAACCTATCTACAAATAAAGATTGGTCTTCTAGGGTTTTGTTGCCAAGTTATTTTTGTTAATTATTGAAAAATAACAGTGGTTGCCTGGTTAATAATCTAAAATAGCCTTATCTCTTATCTTAGATGATTATTAATATTGGCCGAAGTCAATCAACATTACAACCCGTGTGGTTTCATCGATAAACGTATTTACTAGATGTTTTCCTCGGCTACGCTTGTGTTATATTAATATTGTTTAGTTTTTCTAGAGGGGCCTGTTTAGATTTCGGAATATATACCTTCACATACAAAAATCTAAAGCGATAAGACCGTCTTTGTGCACCTTAGTCAAATATCATAAGTTAAAGAGTGTGCGTTATTTTTAAATTTTGGTGCATAATAAAGTGTATTCATTTAAAAATGACACCGAAACATTGCTCGGTTGAGGAGTGAAAGGGAAACAAAGATTTTCGCATTTAAAATATCAAGATACATGGATCGTCTTTGACTCCTAATACTTTAATAATCGAGTAAACCAGCAATCTATCTATTTCATTAGGCTGTGATTTGATAACTCTTCTTTCAAAAGATAGCAAATGATTCCGAGATGGACCCACATAAATTCTTTCAAATCCTACTTATAGTTTTGTTTAAAAACCGCTAATTGGATCGTGATAAAATTGATATGGAACCACCTCAGTATTATGACCTATCTTTCTAAAAAATAACGTGTAAGAAACATACAAAAAATATCGATAACTTTTTTGGAATTTGTTAAAAGACAAGATCTTCCCCCGTGTTGGTCCGGGCTCCTTTGTAGAATAGACCATCTGCCTTCCTTGCCAGGCAGCTCGTAAAAGGCGAGCAAAGGCTCACTGTCACTAACACCGTGAATTCTGACTAGGTGGTAGAGTTTAGCAGCGACTCGCCCGGATTGGTACCACCGCCTTACCTATTCCTGCCGCCATAACGTCATGACATGCTCCGGTTCGGAGAGTAAGGTAGCCGGTAAACTTACTTTTGATCGAGGCCTAACATCCCGGCTCCAGGTTGGCAACGCACCATTACCACCTTTGGTGTCTCTAGGCGGCGTGAATTTCTTACCATCAGGAAATCCGTCTGCTTGTTTGCCTTCCAATATCATAAAAAAAAAAACTTGCGAATAATAGTATTGAAGTTCTCAACATACAACTTAATACGAATTTTAATTAAATAAATTTTGAACAATGGAATTAAAATTGATTTCGGAAATACCAGAGACTTTCCAGATCTGCTCTGATTTGATCAGATTTCGAAATGCTACGTTGACGATCTGATATAAAGTGCAGTTACTTTCCATGTAAGGGCACATACAGAATGCCCATTAAAAACCTTGTTTTCTATGACAATCAAAAGCATTATAATAGGTTTTACCATCTTTAACATTTGCAAGTTTATTGAAGATAGCAGCTGTCGTCAGCGTACTTACCGATTTAAATGATTCATATAGTTTATGTTCCAATCCACAATCACCGTGACAAGTAACTAGGCATAGTAGTATTTAAATTATGCGCTTCGGCTATATTCGTCAAGCTTTGAAAATCCGAATGTATTTTTAAGATATATCTATAGAGTTACATAGTTAATCAATTCGCTTAAAATTTGATTATGTCAGCCAATTTAAAAATAAAAGTATAAATTGTAAAAGAGTAAAAAGTATAAAGCCGAAGCGCATAATTTTAATAGTAGTACTATAAATGAATTCTGACGCAAAATGAAATGTCTCAGAGCATAATATTCATTCAAGTTTGAGTTAGTGGCATATATTTGATGATTAATTATTATTTACTAGCATCATGTCCATGCTTCGCACGGGTGGACAAACGTTTACGCTAATATACATAAAAACCCTTCCCTCGAATCACTCTATCTTAAAAAAAACACATCAAAATAACGTATGTCGGATGACGTAGCATTGAAGATCTAAGCATAGGGACAGATAGCGAAAGGCGACTTTGTTTTATATTACGTAGTAAAAATATACAGGGTTACTGGTAACTAACGCATAACCTTTCTAGTGCGGTTTTAGTACATCCAAAGAAACAAGTTTTGTTTTACAACTTTTAGATAATCGCGAAAAAAGAACTTAGTTATCCGTACAAAAAGTTTATCGTTATCTGACAAAATGTTTGGAAAAACAAATTATTTTTTCGCGATTCTCTAAAAGTTGCAGCACGAAAGATGTCGCTTTTGATATATACTCGTATTATTTATTTATTTTAAACATATAAAATTGATACCGTGTGCAATGTCAACCAAGGAACAATTCATTATATTTCTTAACAAACAAATTATGACGCAAAAAAATAAGCATACGTTTATTTCCTCACGTTCAAAGGCTGACCCGTTTCCTAATATTTGCATTCTCCTTTACTTCCTTTCTCTCCAAACCCACTTTCCTAAGTTGACAGCACAGCGACATATGTTTGCTTAGTAAGTGATAACCTTAGACTACAAACACTTGGAGTTGACGTCTAGGAGATATCAAAATTGTTTATTTTGCAAATTCCACGGATAAATTTACTAAAACGAGCTGAGCCCTCGACTACGTCGGAGTGGAATTGAACAAAAAACAGTCTAAAGTAAATGTTGGTTAAATTAATCCTTATGACATCAGTTAGCTGCCAGTTAAAATCCCAACAACAAAGCCGTTTCAGAGATTAACCGGAACAGACAGACAGACAAACAATAATTGTAAAAAAATAATAATAATATATATGTTATTTGTATTCATTCACATATTACATGCAACAAAAATGGTTATTTTTATATTACAAACGGAAATCACAATTGCCTCTTTTTTGTATATATAGTTTATGGATTTAATACATTTATCAAAATATTTTATGCATACAAGGAGAATTAAATCTACGGTCCAGACGAATGCAAACCTTTTTTTACAACCAGTGCTTACAACCGTCTAGCACCACTATTATATTAAACTTATGAATAGCAGTTTGATGCTTCCAAACACAAGTTTAAAATATACAACTTTGTGACAGATATATAAAAATAAATGTTTGAGTCATCCATTAATTTAAAGTTTTTTTGCTGTGCTATTTAGAAATTAAGATTTATGAATATGTATATTTAATGGATATCTGATTTTGATAAATATCTGTCTTTATTTTATAGACGGAATCTTTGAATTAGTAAAGGTCCAGCATAAGTGGTCAAAGGTTAAATAATTCTGAGTATTTAGGTTGATGGTGCTGTAACATAGATTTATAACCATTTTCCTCTAATTCATGTTGCTGATTTGTACAATAACTACACCTACACAAAATGGAAAAAAGAAGTAAATAGATGTTAATTAAAGACGGTACTATTTGTAGATCGTAGCTTATTTTAACGATAAGGTAAAAAAATACGTAGTTATATGTTTTTTTCGTTAATGTACGTGCTAATATTTATATACGATAACATTAAGAATAAGAATAAGAAATATTTTATGGCTAGGACATTAGTGTTAAGTCTGTTACAATGTTTTTGGTACTAATGCAATATTTTATCAGTCAAATACAATTCATTTTAAAATCTAAATTACTACTACCATAATTATAAAATACCCACCTACCTTTATTATAAAATGTTTTTTTTAATTTAAAATAAATTACATTTTATCCCTATAGTGTAATTAAAAATGATTAAAAAATATTAAAAGTGAAATGTATTAAAATTAGTAATATACATTAAGATCTTTGACTCTAAACTTGAAAAATCTTTTTAGTTACCAGCTAACACCGAAAAAATTATCTTTTTATGACAAATATATGTATTTGTCATAATTTTTTATTATTTTATGTAATTATTGATTGAGTTTCTAATTTATTCTTGAAAAATCTTTTTAGGTACCAACTAATACCGATAACATTATCTTTTCACGACTAATATTATGGAATAATATTTAATTTTTAATTGAGTTTCTAATTTATACGATTTTTTTGAATATTTATAATAAATTTCTCAATATTTGTAAGCAACAATAATTGTATTTTGAAGATTAATTGAAAATTATTTCCGTGAAGTAGCACTTGTTTTTATATTTTTTTTTTATTTGCTTAGAGTTTAGTTTAGAAGTCATTACAAATTATTATTTAGTGCGATAAAAAAAATGCGGGGTATAAATTCAGTAATTTTCGTACCTGGACTTCAATATCAGATACAAGCTTTGCATTTCTATCATCATTACAAGTCATGCTGTAGTATCTCTCAAAAGGTCATTGGCTTTCATATGCATCTCTAGATTCACCTTTCTGAACTTTCACAGGAACCAACAACACTGTGTCACGTATTGTTTCGTTATATCTACGTTTCGACGCCGTTCATCTAACCTGGTATTAGGCCCACCACACACGAGTACTCGTATATTCGGAATTTCCAGAATACCGTTTCGAAATTCCCAAACAAAATGTCACCCCACACAAACCCACTTAAATTCCATCCCGAAAAATTCCTGACGTGTGGCCATAGATTTGATTGGATATGTTGCGTTTGATTTATTACGAAACGGAATTCCATAAAAAAATTCTATTGTATGTGGCGGCCTTAATCACATATTTTACATAAAACTTTAGAAAATGCAGTAATTTCGAGTTTATTACTATTTTACTAGTGATGTCGCATTTGCCTGTTTATTACGAGCTTTTAAACAAATAGAAAACTGGGTTTTTCCAATTTTTTTATTAAAAAAAAGTTGCTCGGGATTGGATAAGTGCCCGGTTGGCGATAGGATTGCCACCTATCACATTGTGGGACTTAGTGCCTTTGGCTAGTCGAGGGTGCCTGGTCGTGCTTCTGCCTACCCCTTCGGAGATATAGGCGTGAAGATACTATTTTTTATTCATTTAAATTGCAATGCATGCTAAGACGTTTTTAGTTTTAAGTGATAGAATGTATGTAATTTTTTCCGGGTTTTGGAATTTTACAAGTTAGTTTTAATCTACTTTCTCGTTATCGATTTAGTTTTTATTTCGGATGCATGTGTAAATTGTAGGACATTGCAAAAAAAATATGATATGAAGCTGATAAAGATGAAGCCATAGAAACTCACAAAATAATATTTATAGGAATAGTCGTCCGTGTGCCTGTTTGCCTAAATAATTATAGGTACAGCCGGTATGTATGTACATATGCGAATACTATTTAATGTTTTCTTTTAAACTTTTTCGTAATAAAATTAAAATATTTTATAAAGACAAACTGTAACTTAAGAAAATCATTGTGAAAATGCTAAGTGCGTATTTTAGTAAAGTCTATATTACACAATACAAATCAAACAAGAGTGTGGCTTTGAAGTTAGATATTTAGGGCTGCGCAGTTGTCAATAGTACTACAAATTAGTGACGTTTTACCTTAACGGATACGGATAAGGATCTTAATTTTCTTATTCAATTGCGATCGGTTTCGACTTCTGAAATGTTAGTTCATTTTTTTTAATTTCTTGCCCCTTGATTTTCTTGTTTTGAGTTTAATTTGATATGAGACAACAATTTTTCTAGGGACTTGTGTTGTTTAAAAACAGAAAATTTAAAATCCCAAGCTTTCTAGGAAATCTAGGGTGATTGCTTTAGTAGAACAACAACTTTCATAAGTACCATTGTTAATATAATTATTAAAAGAAATCACTTCATACCACATTTAAAAATTACTCATTGTCATCTGTATTAAAAAAATAAGTTACTAACAATCAGTAACTATAGTAAAAATATTTAACACGAATCAAATAGCTTTACTTGAATTTATATACGTGTTGAAAATTAATAAGGTAAAACATTCTTGGAAGATCCACCAAAAAGAAGCATAAACGGATCCGGACACAGAAGTTTATTTTTCTTGAATGTCCGCGATAGGTACTAATACGTATATCCGGCACATCACTACCATAAATCATACACTGGTGCGAGTACCTGTTAAGTATGTGTGTTCCAAGTCACACAGTTACTTGATTTCTGATGCATTCAAGAAAATTCTCACACCAATCGTTTTCTCAAGTGATTGGCTATGTTCAAACCGAGGAAATAGGAAAATCTTTTGTATTTAATAAATGTTTAGGCAATAAAAACGACGGATTGCACTCCGGGAGTGCCGGAAGAAGTGAAAACTTGAATATTAACGTTATGCATTTATAATATTTTGGAATGGTTAGGGAGTAATTTTGCACGAATTGCTTTAATTATCACCGTGAAAGAACTATAATTTATGTGGTATAACACAATATTCGTTTATTGCGCTATCGTACACAAACATGACAACACGAACATTCGCGCAAGCGCCCTGCGCCGTTTTACGAATTTTTTATTAGGTCACGTGAACTGACGCGAGTTTAGAAGTCCACCCACTCCAAAAAAAGTGCGCAATGCCGCTAAAAAGTTTACACTTCAAAAATCGATAAACAATCTCGGAAACATACAATTCAATATTATAATCTATACGTCAAGGTCAACATGTTATAAATTTATTAGTTTATTCACCAAACAGTTTAATAATTTATTTAAATTCGCAACGATTGCCTACAGTTTAAAAATCAATTTATCCGTTGACATAAGGTAGCACTGTATTAATGGGGTATTATCCTTTTTTGTATTCGCATTCACTATTTCATTTTAATTATCCAGTCGCGTGGAAAGTTTGTTTAAGTATTTTTTTACTAAATTTGTTTATGCAATTGGAATTGGAATATGGAGTTGGAAGGTTTCTGGTACTAAAAAATACACTTTGCCTATAGAAATCAAAGGATCCACCTTTACGCTGCTGTAATATAATATAATATAATAAATATCATAATATAATAAGTTTAACGGTTAGCCTACTGTCCAATCTAAAACACGGTAACGAGCTTTGACTTATTGTCGGAAGGACATAATATTGTCGGGCGTTTCGTCACCTTTAAATGTGTGCCATGATCACCTTTAAATGATAGCTTCATGTTTCGGTCCTGGGTATAATCGGCAAACTTGCTCAGTTATTGGTCGAGCATCTCGGGTACAGGAAGGACACCAACATACAACGTCTATGATGCTTATAAGGCATTGTTGTCCCTTACCACTAGTAGAGTCGTCTGCTTATCACTTATCCCATCGTAACATCCTTACTTTAGGTTGATAGCGTGTCATTAACATTTTTGATGTGTTATAACAGGGTTGGTTTTTTATATAAAAGATGTATCTTCATGTTGTTTGTTTTCCACGTATTGGTCAGGGCTCCTTTGATAAGGAAGAGAGGAAGCAAGAGAACAGACTATGTGCCTTCCAGCCAGGCAGCTCGTAAAAGGCGAGAATAAACTTACCGTCACTAGCACCTTGACATTTGACTAGGTGGTAGAGTTTCGCAGCGACTCACCCAGATTGGTACTACTGCCTTACCTATTCCTGGCGCCATAAAGTCAGTGCCTTCAGTTGAAGTGTTTCGGTTCGGAGTTATCTAGTAAACTTACCCAGACGTGTTATGGTTTGAAGAATTCGGAAGACTTTTACTTTTGCTATAGGCCTAACATCCCAGCCTCAGGTTGTCAACGCAGCATTACCACCTTTGGTGTCTCTAAGCAGCGTGAATTTCTTTTCATCAGGAAATCCGTCGGCTTGTTTGCTTTCAAATTTCATAAAAAAAAATATTGAAACTATTTAATTACTGACAATGTGGCACGACCCTTACATTTCCGCGTGCTTGTTTCGAATATATCAGTACATGTGCTCAGCTGGATTTCTTCGCAATTTGAATACAGACAATTTAAGGAACGCCAGCCAGCCAAGCAGGAATACTTTTACATCAGGTGACAGGTTATAAAATACACTGACACCTTTTTAATGGCTTAAATTATATATTTTACTTTTATTGCTTTATTTAGTGTTAGTTTGACCTGGTTGGTCGAGTGTCTCGCGTACACGCCTAACTACACCGATCAACCGCGAGGCTTGGGTTCAATTCCAGACGGGGGCAAGCATTTGTGTGATGAACATTTAGATGTCTGTATTTCCGGGTCTGGGTGTTTATTAAATTTATTCTGGTGTCTATTTAAGTATTTATATGTATTAGAATCGTTAACTCATAACAATAGCATCTAATTTGCTTACTCTGGGGTTAGATTCAATTTGTGTAACTTATCCAGGGATATTTATTTATTTACTATTCATTAGTGTTTAATTTTACGTTAATTAATCAGTATCAAAGATACTAGACACATTTTATTGTTAGGTATATTATAAGTAAATGAATTAGTTACATCCCTACATATATTAATGCCTAGTTCCTTACGGGGTAGGCAGAGAGTATCATGAACCTGGCATACTTCACATTCATTAGGCTTTTCATACAAACACGCCGCATTCGGAGAATCTTGACAATTGAATTGAATTGTACTGACTAGTACTAAAAAATGACCTTGAAGTTAAAGCTTTGTATTTCACGTTTGGATCTGCTATAAAATTGTGAATTAGTTTATTTTTTATAATAACAGAGCAAAGACCCCGAAACAAAAACATTCCTTAGTGATAAAACTGGCTCATTTGCAAGAAACTTTAAAGTACATTGGAATATATTTATTTCTCTTGAATCTTACAAAGGTTCTTGTAACGCGTTTTTATAAATCTAAAAAAACTACCACCGGATCGGATCGCGGGCCGCTCACATATAAGATCCGGCGTATGAAACTTACAAACTATTCGTAGTTCTATGATAATTGTACTATCAAAATAACATAATAAAGTAACTGAGTATCTTTACTCCCGTATCGCCGAAGGTGATTTTTTATTTAAATAAATAAATAAATAAGTTACACGTCAAATTGAATCTAGCCCCAAAGTAAGCAAATTATATGCTTCTGTTATGGGTGTTAGTCAACGATACTATTACATAGAAATACTTAAATAAATAGTAGAATACATTTAATAAACACCCAGACCCGGAAATGCAGACATCTAAATGTTCATCACACAAATGCCTGCCCCCGTCGGGAATCGAACCCGAGCCTCGCGATTCGTCGATGCAGTTAGGCGAGTACGCTAGCCACTCGACCAACGAGGCGGTCAATTAGCCGAATGTGCTCATTTGCGCAATGTCATAGTTTGCAAACCTATCACCAATCAGTTACGGGACCAGTCCGAGCAACGTTGATTTTGAAAATGAAATGAAATGAAATTCAAATTTATTTATTTGCGGAATATGTGTGTTAAAACTTTGGTACAAGATATTTAAGCATACAATATATTCTACCACATGCTGGTGTGCAAATATTAAATTAAATGTAAAGAAATTTAATATTTATATTCATTTTAACATTTGAATCGCAGCACTTATTTATATTTTAATAAACATTTCATTTATTTATCTGTTTAGTTAGTTTCATAATTTATTACCAATAAATTTAAAGGTAAATTTTTTAATCCTATCTACCATATGCTACCACCGTTTCCAAACCAAGCCAGTCAGGAGAAGAAACTGCGAAACAAACTCCTAGGTAGCCGAGGCATGATTTTATTACTTAAATTAGAAAACAAAACGACAAACGAAACTGAGACCTCGTGTATTCAACGCCAACACCGAATCGTTAGACCACAGACATTTTAAGATTGAAGATGGATTAAACATTGACTAAAGTACACACTTCAAGTTTCAACCTGGTATTATAACAAACAGTAGTCTATATTATACAGTAGAGTACAATAATACAGACTTTAATATTCACTAAATTTTACTCCGACGTTAGTCTTTCTTCATGCCCATATCCCCGAAGGGGCAGGTAGGGGCACAACCAGGACATCCACGACTAGCCGAAGACTCTTAGTCCAAATGTGATTAGTGGCAAGAAAATTAGAAAAATCACGTTCAGTTTTTGTTGCCCGACTTGGAAATCGAACCCGGGATCTCATGAAGTCAAGTCCAACCGTGGATCGCTAGACCACAGAGGCGATCACGTTAATATTTTTATTAATAAAACGGCGAGAGCCAAGAGAAGCCAGACTTTCATAATTTGGTAAGAAATTTCTTAGTTTCAAGTTAGAAGGAGAAATGACAAGACTAGTACGATATTATATGATTTGGTGGATACAATCACAGTACAAAAATTAACAAAAATCTCGTTTACAAAAATACAAATTAACTGATGACGAATTTCTTTTTCTGGTGTTTTCTTTGAAAACATATAACTTATCACGCCATCCACAGACGGACACTTATTACGTGGATATTGAAAATATATTATTGTTTTACAAACATATTCAAAACAGGTAGAGTCAAACCCAAATCTCATATATAACGTCTTTTACAATACGTTTATTTAATTTCCACCACAATTAAAGAAAGACAAATTTCGCCCTTGTCTTTCTTTAATTGTTTTCTTTGATTTGAACCTGTATCCTTTTGTCTCCAACCATTTCAGCTACTGAAGATTCGACTCCTGATGGATTTTATTATTTTTTTTAATTTGCAGAAATTTAACGCAAGCACAGGGCGTAAGTTAAAATTAAAATTTGTTTCTTTAATAACCAAAGGTCGACAATTCTAACTTCTAAGCCATAGAATGTCTTTTAAATTCAATAGTAAATCCACAATGCCTAAAAAGGTTACTTTTAAAAAATACTAGTGTCTGGCCAGAAAACGGAATCGTCAGATCCCACTCCAGGATACAGGGAAAGAGACATATGTATGGATATAAATTAATTTCAGATCAAAGTCCTCTGAAGCAATCCACATACCGTTAGAATCGATCCTTGTCGTAATTACACCAAATAATGACTGAGCATCATATAATTCTAGATCATTGCGAATTAATCTTTGCGCGGATTTAATAACACGTATTCCTACACCCGTATTTTGTTGACAATACGGTTCAAAGTATCAAAATGTCTACATTTGACTATGGATGCTATACCGCCTCCAGACATAGAAATAATAGTGTAGTGACTCTACGTTGTTGTGGACGAAAAGGAACACGAATTAGTTGCCCGAAGGCCTTTTATAGTAATACGTGGGACGTGGGTGGCAGAACAAGTCTGTTAGTTAAGCTATAGAAATAGTTTAAGATTCATTTTGTGGTATAGAAACTGGAAATGGTTTAATACCTAACATGGTATATTTTTGATATAAACTTCAAGTAAACTAGTTGCTAGTTGCCAGCTACATTATCGTTTCCTTAAAATAATAATAACATGTACTTTTAAGGGCGGTAAAAATTTTTTTAATAAAGATCACCCGCCACTTATTCAGCATAGAATAGATTTTCATACAATCTTTTAGTGCTTTGGACGCATCAGGAAAAGTATATTCATGCTCGTATCAACCAAAAAGTAGGTAGCGGTACAACCAGGGCACCCTCAACTATCCTAATACACTAAGTACCACAATGTGATAGGTGGCAAACTTATTACCGACCGGGTACATATCCAATCCCAGGCAATGTTTTTATTAGAAAATTTAATAAACACATTTTCCTTACGTTGCCGACCCTGGGATCGAACCCAAGACCTAGACTTCAGAGGAGAGGTTTGATTTTATAAAAAAAAGTTGCCTATGTTTGAAAGACCTGAGTCTTTATCTGTATTCAAATCAAATTTTATCAAAATCAGCGCACTGGCTCAGCCGTGAAAAACTAACAACCAAACTTTCACATTTATAAGATATTATATATTGTTTCAGCGAAGAGTTCTGTTAAATCTAGTACTTAACTGTTAACTAATCATTTATTTCATAGAAGCAAAGAGTTCACCTTTTTTTATTAATCGAGTTTAAAAAAACAAGGAGGTTCTTAATTCGGCCGGTATATTTTTTTATGTATGTACACCGATTTTTTCGATGTTGCTTAACCGGTTTACGCAATTAGTTTTTTGTTTGATGCGGAATAGTTTTAAATTTTGATTAAAAATCCCGATGTTTATTTTTATTAAATTAAATCCTATCAGCAATAAATTAAAAATGATTAAATAGCAATAACTACGTTAATAAAAACTGACTTTAAAACATAAAAATAAAAAAAAAGATTTAATATTTATTATATACTACCAATTATTTATACGTGCTATTTAGGATTGAAGTCGATGCCAAGTCAACTTTTAAGTTTTACTTTAAAGTTTTGAAGTCAGTTTTTATTAACGTACTTAGTTATTTTAATGGTAAGTTGATTTAGTGTTTTTCCTTACATTTTTGAAATAAAAACTACAATCGCCAAACTTAAAAACGGAAATCACAAAAGCTAAAATATATTCGCATTGGTTGTACCTTTATGGGACCAACTTGTAAAGCAGCTCCACTACCTAAACTATTTAGCATCTGGTAGGTTCCCATTCAATTCTGTCATAGTCTATTCTTAGATGTATTATTTAATTCACAAGCTATTCTTTAGTATACCCTGTACAGTCAGCTTCGGCATTCAGGGACAAATTAAATACGTATACAGGGTTACTTGTACATCAAAAGCGAAAAGAAAATTTGGTTCTCTATACATTTTGTCAGGGGACGATTAACTTTTTGTATGGAGAATCAAATTTTTTTTGTGATTTTCTAAAAGTTGTAGAACAAAAACTTTTGTGTTTGATGTACTGAAGCCGCGCTAGAAAGGTTATGTTTTAGTTACCCTGTATTTGGGCGCCTATCTCATGCAAAGTTTTACTAACATCATTTCAGTTCATATGTCATAGCTCTCCCTAAAATTTTACCACCTTTGTTTTGTCAAAAGATAGTGGAGGGTGATGAATTATTGCTTCTCTGATACTTATCGTTGTAATCGTGGCCAAGGGGTTATAAAACAATGATACTACCTGCCAATGAACTGTATTTATAATTTTAATTAGTTATCGTTATACTGCTATTAATCTGTTGCCATTTCTTCGTTTGTTATATGGCAAAGTTTAAGTTAGAAGCTAATGCAAAGTTAAACACTTGTAATCGCCTCAGTGGTCTATCATTCTAATGTCGCACTTTCTTCAAGTCCCGGTTCGATCCTCTAGTAGGACAACATAAAAAAAGAAGAAAATACTGTATTTTCAATTTTCCATATATTTTTTTTATCTAATATGTAAAAATAAACTAAAAAAGATATAGTAAATGATGTATTTTATTATTAACATTTAATAAATTTGCTAAAATTGTGGCTAGGTTTTAATATTTCACTGAAATATCAGATATTTTTCTATCTGTTCGTGCGGAATTCACTTGAAACGTGTGGTGCGAATTATAAAAAATCTATGAAAGAGTTCTGTTCGAAATGGTTTTACATACAATACAAATTTTTCAAGACATTGGATTGAACAAGTTTAACCAATAAACTCACCCTGTATATCTCACTCTTTAGCTGACTGTACATGTGCGTGATTGTCATAATTAAGAATAGTCAGCATAGGGGTAATGATAATTAGTGGTACGGTATCTCCATCATACCCATACATTATCTAATTAGTGGAATTAAAATTCCAAATGGTATCGTCCAAACGCAACTTACTGTTATTGTAAAGTTACAAAAATAATTGCGTTTCATTTTGATTAAAGTAAAAGCAACAAAATGCATTCAATTCACGTCATGCATTGTCTGTGAAAATATAATTGACTATAAAAAAATAGAGAGCCATTTAAGATATCCACTATGTATGAATCTAATATTGGTGGTAATAGTATTATTCACAAACTAAACTTATTTTTAATGCATGCTATCTTTTTCAAATGAAACCAAAACAAAAGAGATCGAACATTTTATATATGTCAGATTAGTCCAAACATTTCAAATTGTTAGGTTATTAATCAACATTTTCCATGAATTTTGGGATAAATGTCTACAGTTTGTCTCTTTTCTATTATTTTCATGATAAAATTAAATTAGTTTAGTGGGTGAGCAACAAAATTAGCATCATTAATGATTACATAAAAAACGACTTTTTAAACGATTTCAGAATGAACAAATAAACAACAAATAATTAAATATCCCAGGACAAGTTACACAAATTGAATCTACTCCCAAATTAAGCAAATTATATGCTTGTGTTATGAGGGTGTTAGTCAACGATACTAATACATAGAAATACTTAAATAGATACAAGAATAAATTTAATAAACACCCAGACCCGGAAATGCAGACATCTAAATGGTTATAACATAAATGCCTGCCCCCGTCGGGAATCGACCCCGAGCCTCGCAGTTAGTCAGTGTAGTACAGTGTGTACGCTAGCCACTCGACCAACGAGGCGGTCAAGAGGCTGTGAAGAGGTTATGTTTCTTTTTTACTCGATTGCTCGGCCAATGACGAACCTATTTTGATGGATCTTTACTAAGAAGTTAGGTCACGGTTTGAAGGTGGGATATTTTCCTAACATAGAAATTTATACATTATTAAGTACTAGCTGTTACCTGCGGCATCGCTCGCGTTTTCGCAGGAACCCGTTGTGCGATCGATATTAAAAGTAGCCTTTATGTTAATCCAGGTCACAATCTACCTGTGATCAAATTTCAGACAAATCTTATCAACCACTCGAGCGTGAGAAAGTAACTAAAACACACACGTCCTTACAAACTTTCGCATTTATATGTTATAAGGAAGTAGGATAACTTACATTGGAATGTTAATAAAGTTTATAAGGTACCATGTAGGATTTATCGCCTACTTTTTTTAAAAAAAAGGATTATCAGATCGCAAGGTAGTAAATAAATTGAGGTCAGGTTTTTTGCAACGTTACTGTAAATATTTATACACAAAACTTTACTTGATTGTGACTTTAAATTCTTCTTCTGAGATGGTCAAGGGCTCATATGTTTTTTTATTTTGTGTTTTCAAATATCTGTACTTATTCCAATTTTGTTTCATTTCAGGTAAACATTACAAAGCAATCGGAGGTTGGCTAATGGCAAGATATCGCTGACAGTGCAATATACTTATCTCTAGTGAAATATGGGACATTGTCCAACTTGTGGAACTGGCCGCAAATTTCGTCTCAACCACAAACAACATTGTCTATTTCAAAATTGTGTTAGTCTCCAACGAGTACTTTGAAAGTTATTCATACTACATATTTTCTATACTTTGTTGAAGTAGATAACACAGATTATTACAATGTAATTTTTTACAACTGACGATTTTGCCTTTTATCGCTGACATTTTCTAAAATATATTTTTTTGTTATTGTTTTTAATTATATTAGTCTTTTTGTGATTCATGATTATCATAAATACGTAGACTTTTATTTTCTTTTATACCATTGTTATTAAATACTAGCCGACCCTGGAAGCTCGTTAAGTTGGCACTCAATATTGTTTACTTATCTTGGCTATCTGACTTTCATACTTCTAAATGGCGTTAAGATATGTGCATACATATCTCCTGCAATCTGTTCAAATACTTCTTTACATTCCAGTTCCCAAGTTATTTGGTCACTTTATAATGAGTGTTGTGATGTCTACTATTTCTAAACAACGAAACTTAAGACTTGGAAAAGTTAGGGGATAATCTATAAAGAGAAAAGCACGTATTTACTACACATCACTAAAAGTTATTTAGAGAATAGAAAGCAATGTGTTCAGATCGGTAAAATAAGTGGAAACCACAGGAAAGTCTATACTTCCAATTATCTTTTTAATTACTTTGGGGTACC
>NJDD01006429.1:87676-103587 GCA_002245505.1 Calephelis nemesis | reverse complement strand
TTCTTTCTTTCTTTCTTTCAACGACTTTTTTAAAATGAGAGGTCAACAAAAGAACACACGGTTCTCCTGATCGTAAGAGATAATCCGAGTTCTGGCGCCATTGGGAGAAAGGATGGTCAAAGTTTTTTCATAATTATTGAATTTCGTGTTAATATTAAGTGAAATTAGTCAATTTTGGTGGCATTTTATTCAATTTTGTTCAGTGAAAGAGCACAAATGAAATAATTATTAAGAAATTGGCGTATCGTGTATTTCCTCGTTGCCGCCAAATCTCATTACAGAGCTTGTGTAATGAGCCACCACTTTACTCAAGAGCCTGACATGACTTCCTGACGACTTATGACTGACGACTAATTATAATTAATTGAAATTGATATAAAATTCGATGCAAATTTCTACTTGATTAATGGCTAAATACTACTCGTAACGTGAAGGCCAAAACCTAAAGAGAGAAAAAAAAGAGATAATCCTGGTCTGTTCTCACAATAGATGCTTCAAAATGTCAGGCTGATTGTGCGAGTCTACCGGTGACCCTACCTTCCGGGTCAAAACATAAAAGTGTCATTATGGCAGCAGGAATAGCTAAGGCGGTGGATCCCTACCCAGGCAATTTGCTGCACAGCACTTTACTACCAGTGGTCTAGATAGTGGTGATCTAAATTTTAACCAGTGCTCACCTCTTACGAGCTACCTGGCATAGAGGCAGGTGGTCTAATCTACTCAGCAGACCAGGACCGGCAAGAGGATAAATTTAATAAATCTATCGCGGTAATGAATTATCCTAATTTACATTATAACTATTACTCTCCCCCTTTTATTTAGCAGGATGATATCCCTATAATTTAGTATTTTATTTGGAAATTAGTTTAAAACCAAATTTCGTTGCAATCAGTTCAGTAAATTCGATGTCATGGTCATGATACAAGCAGACAGACAGACAAAAATCTTAAAATGCTAATATATGTTCTGCTGTCCCCTTTTTAGTCGCCTGCGCCTACTTTATTTTAACATCTTCAAAGCTTTATTAACTCTTTTACAGTTTTATTATAAATGTCGATATATAGGATAAGGTTCCTGATAGCAATGCTGGACTTTATCTTACTTTAATCTTATTAGTCAATGTATGGGCAAACGGGCAACTTGATAGCGGTTGCTGTCGCCCAGGATCATTTGTAACATTTATCAATAAGATAGGATGTAGTTGTCTCTTCAAATACGTAATAAGTCTAGGGCAAACCTAGTGAGAGAGGCTGGTGCATGAGACTAGGATATTTTATATATCGGGTAGTTGTAGGTTGAAATATTTAATAACTATGATAACGCTGACTTTTAACCCACCTAAAGAGAGGAAGTTATATTAATTTCGACTTCTACATTTTTGAAAGTATGTTAATCGTTCTGAATCGATTTCAGATACTATTTTTTTAGTTGGAGGGGGCGTACTAAAGGGGCGTAAGGTGGTTCCATTTTTTTATGATATGGCAGACAAGCAGACGGATCTCCTGATGATAAGAAATTCACGCCGCCTAGACAAAAAAAGGTGGTAGCGGTGCGTTGCCAACATGATACGCGGCCTCGAGTTAAGGCTCGAGTAAAAGTAAGTTGACTGGCTCCCTTACCTCCGAACACGTCATAATAATCGTTTAAAACTAAATCAACCAGCGTTAAATAATTCGTTAGCGTTAATTACCATTTATTTAATATATTTAAGAGTATTTTGAATTCACATGTTTACGTATTTTAGTTTTTATTTTTATCTATGACTATATCCTATTTTCATGTTAAAAAAATTCATTCATATATCTAAAACTGACTTTAATTCAGGTTCAATTAAGGCTTAACTAATTCTCTAAACACCGTACCGTTTTACCGTAAAAGGAAGATAGTTTTAAATCAAGTAAACATTCAGAGATTCGGTAAGATAAGTACCGATTGTAATTCAGTAGTTCAAGTCATTCCACGGAGATGTGTGCGGAATACCGACGCCATTATCCCAGCAACTGGGTCAAGCCGCAGGCTGGTCACGAATTAACGCACCTGTCACGTCAGGTGTAAACTGAACTAATTGCTGTCTAATGAACTGAGTCCACAATCCAATGGAGATGTAATGGATTGGTTCAGACTTTGTTTAACAAAATGATTAGAATCCAAACAGAAATAAAGATGTTATGCCTCAATCTATATATGTATCTGTTTATATAAAAGTAAGTATAAGTATCTTCACGCCCATATCCGCGATAAAATAGACAGAGGGTATCAAGTGAAAACCTCAAGATCCTGGCAGACCTGCCTGGATGCCTACATAATATTCATTAACCTTTTCATAGAAACAAATATGACATACGTATTATAAATATTTAAATTTATCCTCATTTCGCATGGTCATCACATCTTGATCACATCACTTTTTATACATTTTTTTTTTGGTTAATGTCAGGAAAAGATTCTTATGGAGATAATAACTGGGAATATTGCAGAAAAAATGGGGAAAATAATACATTTAAAAAAACCGTTGGTATATATTGATTACATTGATATATAATTGGCTATTAACGTAGGCGATACGAAGTTTGCTAAATGCTTGTTAATAAATAATTAAGTTAAGCAACTCCGAAAAAAGGAGGGGGTTATACATTTGACTCCTATATTTTTTTAATATATGTTACTCGATTGCTTCGTTCTTTTTGAACTGATTTCAAAAAACCTTCTTTTATTTGAAAGAGCTTACGTCCAAGGTGCTCCCATTTTCACCAACTCGGAATCGTGCTATTGAATTCCAGGAATATCGAGGAAAATACTTATTTTGTTCGTAGACGACTTACGTCTTATTGAAATTGAAGTCGTTTTTTTGCAGTTTACTGCGACAAAATTTAGATAATTTTACTAGCTGTCCCGGCGAACTTCTGTCTACCAAATGTTGTTTTACCTAGTTTCCTTGCAGTTTTTCCCTCTTTCTTATGTTTAAACCATTCCTGGACTTTAATAAATGATTCAATACCAAAATTAGCCAAATCGTTTAAACTCTTCTCGAGTTTTAGCGAAACTAAGGAAAAGCAAATTGATATACTTATATCTATAAATTAGAAAATAGATAACTACCAATTTAAAAAACAATTTATTGGAGTTAGTTTAGAGGTTAATACCATCTATAATTTGCGAGGGTAGGCTAAGATTCCCCTCAGGGACATGCATTTGTTTCATGAATGTATGTTTGGGTTTTTACACCAAATAGTATTTTTTAATATCATTGTTGACTACCGGGCACATATCAATGATTAAAAAGAAGAAAAGAAAAAAACGATGGGTTGCACTTCGGGAGTGCCGGCAGAAGTAAAAACTTGAATATTAACTTTGTGAATTTTTGATATTTTGGAATGGTTAGGGAGTAATTATGCACGAATTGATTTAATAATATCAGAATGAAAGTACAATCATTTTTGTGGTAGAATATAATACTCATTTATTGCGCTATAGTATACAAACATGACAACACGAACATTCTTCGTCTTACAAATTCGTCTTACAAATTTTTGATCAGGTCACGTTTTCTCTTCAAAACTACAAATTTTTTGTTGCTCTATTCATAGATTTTACAAGGGACATCATGAACTTAAGCCCAAAACAGGAACGCTAGATCACAGAGGCGATAGTATTAGATCAATTTGTTTATCTTTAAAAAAAAATATTATTTACAGATGTTTTTAAGGATTAGTCAAGAAATAGCGAGGACTGGTTGGACTAAAAACCATCTTAGAATAATTTTTGTGACTGTCCACAATCGATAATTTAATCTATAAAAGCAATCTAATGTAAACTCAATTAATTACAAAATTAATGTAGTTAATTTAGACAAAAACTTTAACTCATTATTTTTAGACCACACAACGAGTAACAAAATATTTAATTTGTTGTTAATATATGTTTTTGTAAATGTCATCAGTCTGCTTCGATACCATCTAAGACCCAATTTAGAGTACGAATTTATTAAATCGTGTCCAGGGTCCAATTTTGTTGCTAATTGCATTATAAATTTTAAGAAAAGATTTAAAAGAATTAAACATTTATAGTCGAACAACATGTTTTTCAATAATTGATACAAAAATAATACATGTTTTGTTTTGTTATGAATTTCACATTACAGTTGTCTTTATATCATATCTTGTAAAATACAAAAACAATAAGGTTTATTTTTCTAAGAATACGCGAAAGTTTAATTATTATTTAGTCCTAGTAAGGTTTTAATCTTGTCAATATTAATTTAAGAGACATTATTTTTATCAAAACAGAGAGTAAGCAATTTAAATCTAAATATTCAATAACATATCAGCTATTATAATTTTTTTGCGTACATTTTTTGCAAAAATATACTATTTTTTAATAAAATGTGGTCATACTCGTGATAAATCCTCTTTAAATTATTTATTTTCAGACATCAAAAGTACTGTTATTTTCAAGGTTGTTGTCGATAAGAGATTACAGAGTAAACAAAACGTTATCAGGAAACGAATTTATATTTGGCAGATAGTGCAACTGGCACATGTCGAGTCATAACGTGCATCTAGTTTTTTTTATCTGATTATCTTTTACTCGGTAACTTCATTTGATCTTCTGTTCTGGGTTATTACGTTTCCTTTAAATTACAAACGCATCGTAAGAACATATTATACATAATATAACGCACCGTTATCATAGAATAGTGTTGCACCTACAGTTGTCAAGTACTATCAGGAGAGACGTGATCTTATTCGCTATTTTATTATATACATTTATCGAATTAGTGAATGAACTCTTTATTGTGCACAATTAAACTTACTACAAAATAAGTACAATTAATTATTAACAAGAGTATAATGTAATTGTTATACTAAAATTTCAATTTATTCTGTGGTGTAACGCTTGCCGATCGCATTCGCAACATTAAGATTAGAAAGAAAGCGGTCTTGAAGGAAATCGTTCTCGTAAAAATTAGAATGCTACGTTGGTTCGGTTATGTGGGAAGAATGGCAGACGAAAGATTGGCAAAAGAGATGTATAATACGAATTTGGAGAGATGAAGTTATCGTGGAAGATTTTTTCTCCCATGTTGGTCTGAATCTCCTTTGCAGAATAGACGAACTGTTTTTCTGCCAGGCATGTCGAAAGAGTCAAGCAAGGGCTAAATAGGTCATTACCAACAAGACCACTGTTGATAGAGAGCCTTGCTGAGTTACAGGATCCCGAATCCACCTCCGTGTATTTGTATCATATGAGGGTAGAATGGAGAGTCTCCGAAATCGGCGTTTTTATTTAAAGAGTAATGAATGTGAAGGAAGCACGTAGCACGCAGCATAAGAAGGTGATATATACACTTTCCGCCCAACGAGCCAGGGAGTGGGCGTGAAGATATGTTTGTAGCCTCACAGATGTTCAATAAAATAAGCTTGTTCTTAGTCAAGATCACGTTAATTAATTAGCAAATAACTTGCAGATGGCATTTAATTTTATCACCAATAAATAAAATAACCTTCAAATAGCTTTTGTGACACCAGTTCTTGGAAATGAAGCCATTAAATAAGATATTTCAGATACGCTGAAATTTATAGTTTTTTGTTTATGGAGTCCATGCATAAATAATATAAATAATTGATTGTTTATATTTTGTTAAGCAAGATAATACCCGCTAAAATAGATTAAACTCAAAGCCAGTCGTATTAAGAAGGTTTATCAGTTTTGGTATTACTTTTGATGAAGTTAATTTCAAAAATGGTTTAATTTGGAACTTCGAACTTTTTACTAAAAAAAATATTACATCCGAGAATAAGAACTCACGGAGCGGTTTTTGCCCGCGCCTGCGGCGGTTGCGGGCCCGCAGGTTCTGTAGAATATAGATTTAAAAGTAAGAGCATATTTCATTACTCGTTTTACACCCGTAGCCGCGTCTGCGGCAGCGGTCTCCCACCCGCAAAACCGTATAAGTTTATTACGCGACTTTCAACCACGACCGGGAAAAACGCTTCGTGACTTCTTAGACGGAGTTTTGGCACCATCGAGAGAAAAGATGGTAAAGTTTTTTCATAATTATTGAATTTCGTGTTTATATTGAGGGTAATTAGCCAATTTTGGCGCACAAGTGAAATAATCATGAAGAAATTAGCGTATCGTGTATTTCCCCGTTGCCGCCAAATCTCCGCTTTACTCAAGACCCAACATGACTTTTATTGACGACTTGTGAATAATTTTGAAAAATTGAAACCTGATTTTGGTGTATCGATTAACATAATGCAAATTTCTAATTAACTAATAGCATGCTAACGCGAATGCCAAAAGCTGAAGAAAGAAAAAAAGAAGATTTCTTATACTTACTGTCCAAATCTCCTGGTTACTCTCAGACCGTAATATGGGATTGTCATTATGACAGGAACATTAAAGCGGTGGATCCCTACTCGGACGAGTTGCAGCACGGTGCTACCACCAGTGGTCTTGTTGGTGATGACCCATTTAGTCCTTGCTCGCCTATTTCGAGCTGACTGGCAAAAAAGCAGTCTATGGTTTTGTAATATATACAAAAGGATTTCTCTTGTCTATTCGTAGATTGCAGCATTTATGACATAGTGATTGTACCTATAAAAATTCTACGCGCGTATTCTTAGCGAATCGAAACCAAATCCGGGTAAAAATGGCTCTAGCTGAGTAACAGTTCGGAGAACGTTCATCGTGACAAGTGATGACACAGATCACAACTACAGAATACATTACAGCACTATGTCTCAGTGGGTAACGTTAACATGCATTCGAATCGATAAGTTAAACGTGCATTTCATTCAATTCATTACTGAAACTAAAGAGCCAAATTAAATTCGATTTTTTTGTGATAGGTCAGCGAACAACCAAAGTAGTCTTCCGATCGTAAAAGAAAACTGTGGCTTATAAACACCAAAGATGTTAAAGGTGCTGCGTTATGCTTGGGTCGGGAGGTTAGGACTATCCTACCCTCCGGATCGGAATAATGACAGCACATATAGGTGATACGGTGGATCCCTCCCGAGACCCAGACAAATTGTTGCACAGCACTCTATCAACAAAGGTCTTGTTGGTAATATTCTATATTTTAACCACTGTTAGATTCTTACGCGCTGCCTGTCAAAGAGGTAAGTGGTCTAATCTTCTCAGCAGAGTTGGACCAAAAAGAGGCTTTGTTTATTATTTAAAACGTATAGAATTATAAGATGACCACATCAGTGACAAAAACAAAAGTATCTAGGTCTGATGGCACTATCAATGTAGGCTCAGATCATGATAGCTTATCAGTCCTCCTAGATAAGCTGATAACACTGTCAGCGCTGCAGTCGCGTTACGTCGAAGTTCCTTATAATCGTATTACACAATTAGGGCATCTCTATGAAACGGTAGCATCACGTATCCATATTTGTTGTACTGTTATTCATATTAATAATAGAGCAAGAGTGCAAAAATCCGGCTTAAGTAAGTATCTTCACGCCCATGTCCCCGAATAGGTAAGCAGAGGCGCAACCAGGGTACCCACGACTCACAGTATGGTGGCAAGCCTATTGCCAATCGGGCACACATCCAATCGCGACCATCATTTGTTTTATTAGAAAGTTGGAAAAACCACATTCCCTTTGTGTTGCCCGAACCGGGAACTTGGGACCTCATGAAGTCAAGTCTAACACCTGGACCGATAGACCACAGAGACGATTCAGAAATCCGACTTCAATAAGTAAAACAATTTATGTACCCAAAATTAAATATTTTCATCGATTTCTCCGGGGTTTCATTATCAGGTCTAGACTTTGTGGCAATGCAATGGGATCTCGGAAGTAAGCTCTTAAAAAATTTGAAATCAGTTTAGAAATGACAGGGAAATTGACTAACACAGATAACAAAAACATTATATTGTTACGTGATGCCAAAACTTTGGACCCCTTTTAACCAAAATTGTGAGGACGCAGATAAAATTTGACATACTTATAGTTTATATGTAGAACAAGTTCAGAACGCTAATATTTTTTACCAATAATGCTTATAAAGCACGTTAATTAATAAATAAACATTACCCACACTACCATGCATTTGACACACACAAACAAATATATTGATGATAACGATAAAAGATCACAGATGGCGCACTAACTGTTCATACAGTTTAGTAGTTGGTCAGTGGTATTGAGAAATGAAGATGGCGTTCTTATCAACAAGATATTTAAATTCATTATGGTTGAATTTCGACTAATGGACGAACACTACTTAATTATTAATGCGGAAATAAGTGATTAAACTAATCAATAAAGCGGAAATAAAAAAATATATAGCAATAAATAGTTACCAATTAATCAATGTTCACGTTATCAGAACAAATGGTACCATAATGTATCTCTATGTAAATTACAAGCATAATATATTCAATATTTCAGCGGTAAGGCGACATCAGAATAAACGGTCAAGGCAAATGGACATGGCTTTGTGGGAGCGATGGATGTACGTCTTCAGTCCTTACAGGTGGACCGCACACACTATTATAGTAACAATTTTAACTACGATAAGATATAATTTCGCTTATATTTAAATATGACCTTTTATAAACGTGGGCGACACGTAGATGTCTATCTAAAACCGTCGTCGATCACAATGGGATGATATCACATCATTCTAAAGATATTGCGTGTCCTATATTTTCTTATGCATATCAAACTTTACGGCTCTGTAATAAAGCCGACATGTAATGGCGGTGTAACAATAGCTATACAAAGAGCCATTAGGGTTTGCAGAGAATTTACAAAGGTATTTGACGCTTATGATTTGCAAATTCTTGCAAATTTGACACATTTTTTTCTACAGAAGAGGAGGCAAACGAGCATGATGGAAAGCGATTACCTCCATCCACGGACATCCGCAACACCAGGAGTATCACAGATGCGTTGCCGACCTTAGAGGAAAGAGTACGGCTCTTTTATTGATGGTTCCTAACTCATAATCTTTTGGGAATACCGCCCTCGGTAACTGATTCCACAAAGGTGTTATGCGGGGTAAGAAATGTCTTCGGAATCGCACATTACGTAGGTACTACCAAAATCAATATTTTACATCGAAAAACCGCCATATGTAGAATTACTCTTTCTCGGATCTCATTGTTACGAATTCATAAATAAAATAAAAAAAATCTGTAATTATTATTTATCCAAAGATATTTTACTTATTGTATGAAATACTAATCTTTACTTGAACATCTGTTATTAAATTGTAACATGATAGACTATCCTTATTATTTTAACATAATATCTTTAGTTCTTGCCTAATGTATATTGTATATAAACTAACTTCTTTCAAACCATTTCAATGTAAAGGGCAATATTATGCTATAAGTATAGCATACCGACATAGTACATTCATGACTAAATGTTAAAGTTTTGCAGCGACTCGCCCGGATGGGTACCACCGACTTACCTATTTTTTTATATTATTACTATAAAATGTCAGCGTTTGCCATTGACGTGTTCCGTTTCAGAGGATAAGGCAACTTACTTTTGCTCGTGGCCTAACATCGCGCCCTAAGGTTGGCAACGCAACATTACCACCTTTAACGGCGTGAATTTCTTACCATCATGAAATCTGTCTGTTTGTTGGCCTTCCAATATCATAAAAAAACATACATATAAACATTCGTATTTCTAACAGTAGTTTAATATGAAGATTTATTAACAGCATAGATATTAATAAAAGTTTCTCTTCCTTGTTTTAAATGGTCGAGAAGTTAACGGTAACGTTATCGATTACAGTACGGCCCGTAGATAATCGATTTCACTATCGCAATGTATGGATATTGAAGTCTGCACTGTTGCTGAGGGTTATGTGTCATACATATTTTTATAGATTAATAAAATTCATGAGATCTGTTTTAAAAGACGTAGAGAGAATTGCGAGTAATTAAATTTGATACACCTAACTAAAGGGCATTTCAACATACTTTTTGTGAGAGTTAGAGAAAAATGTTTGCAAAAAAATGTTTATTCTTTTTACTGAAGTAAAACGTTGAGAGTAAAATTTTAATATCCGTCCCACAAGTCACAGGAATTTTAAAATCCTCTAGCATTTTTCACGGGTACATAAGCATACGCACCCATCATTTTTATTTAGTTAGATATTTAAAGGCAAACAAGCAGCTGGATTTCTTTATGGTACGACATTCGCGCCGCCTGGAGACACCAAAGATGGTTATGGTGCATCGCCAACCTGAGGCCGGAATGTTAGACCTCAAGCAAAAAACGTTTACCGGGTACTTTATCCGGAACACGTTAACGGCAAAAACTCACATAGCGTCAGTGTTATGAATAGGTAATACAGATCCGGGTTGGTCGCCGCAAAAGTCTACCTTTTATTCAGTTGTCACAGTGATAGTGAGCGTAAGCCTATGCTTGCATTTTACAAACTGCCTAACAAGAAGGCAGATGGTCTATTTTGCAAAGAAGCCTGGACTAAAACGGAGTAAATATTTGTAGCTTTTAACAATCTAACCTCACGCTCACTCTACTTTCTACTCTACTTTGTAGTCTCCAACTCTACTGTACTCGCTCTAATACCAGTATTAAGTTTGAAAACGAAAATAAGGTAGGCCATGATTTTAGCTGTGATTGACGTCGAGATAATTATCATTAATTATTAACTAGGTGTTCCGGTGAACTTTGTTCCACCCGTTCAGTTAATACGGGAAAAATTAAAATGTTATTTTTGGAGTTTCCTGACAGTCGAACGGGAGAAAAAGTAATCAATGTCCGTCTCCTAGTTATAAGCTACCCCTCTATCAATTATGAGCCAAATCGAGTAACTAAAGTAAGCAATAAGTTGTAAATAGTGTAGGTAATAGTGTACCTAATACGACTATTTTATATACATATAGATTAACTATACTACTATTACTATGTACCCACTCTATATTAGCTAGAAACAGAACTAGGTCTTTTACAATGTCATATTTATTGGAAAACTGCCTGGTTAAAGAGCCTGATTGGCAATATGTTTATCACAATCATATTTTTGGTACAAAGTTATCTTCGGCTAATCATGGGTGCCCTGGTTGTACATCTACCTGCTATTTAAGGGATAGAAGCGTTAGGATAGTTTAAACAAATATGCAACTAAAATATTTTAGAACATTCACGTAGATTTAAGTAATCTTTAAAAATAATTGCATTTTTACGGTTGCAAGTGGGTTAATCCTATTAATATTATAAATGTTAGTATGTTTGTTTGTTACTTCTTCACACAAAAACTTCTGAACCGTTTTTTATGAAATTTATCAAACTTATAGAGGGTAACTTGCATACACACATAGAATAGTTTTTGTCCTGAAAAAATGTTCCTGTCGAACCATTAACCACGCGAGCAACGCTGCGAGTATTAGCTAGTATCAACGTTAAACAAATAATCAAGCATGCATTTCGCGGAAATATTTATATTTTAATCATAATAAAAGACTAAAAAAATATTAGCTGGCTTTTAAATCTTCACATGCCTGTGAAGATTTACTTTTAAAACACGTTGACATCATGTGAAATATTCCTGACCCACATTGAATGGGATCAGCTCAGATTCGTCATCCGTTGGTTATTTATGAATAGACTCTTTTAAATATTAAGGTTAATAAGGCTCGGTATTTTGAATGCCCTAATAAAGATATGCCCAGTCGTTCGTTTTCCGGTGAAGAGATAAGATAATTTGATAAATGGTTTACTACTGAGATTTGACGTTTTTATATTTATTTTTGGAGGTAGGTTTTTGAGACTGATATCGCCGTATCGGCTGTTCCTGACGCTTAAGATGTCATTTAAGTGTTGGCAACGCGATATTGTTTTTTTAACCAACATAGGCTACAGGGAGTTTATATGGTCTATGCCTTTTGTATTTGCTTATTTTTTATGTGCTTAACAAAAATGATTTTTTATTTGTCTCTTACAAATAAAAAATCATTTTTGTTAAGCATTGTTAAGCATCGTATTGTCGAGGTTGTGCGAATTCAACCCAGTCTGGATGACGTATTAATAGTTAATTCGAAGCAATTTTTTCGCAGTTTTACTGTCTTCAAATTATTATTTAGCAGTAGATTTTTATGATTATAGCTTGGCTTTTTCTGTTGTTACAATAAAAGACCAATAAAAAATTGGCAACGCACCATCATTATTTCATATGAGAGGCAGTGGTGGCTTCTTACCATCAAATACGTCTGCGTACACATCTATTTAGATGTCTATTGTCTCCGGTTGAGTTACCTCATTCTCCATATTGGAATAAATACATATCGCCAATAATTATTCTCATGTGGTCGAGTTCGCAGCCGCAACTTGCCAGGGTATTGTTCCACAGCCGCGGAGCGAGATGGTGAATGCCAACGCGACCCCATTTCGCTCCTTGCCGGGCGGCAGGACGGTCATCGTGTGGTTTTTAGTCGGTTCGAGTCCGACATAACCCGCCGTTCTCCCTAGGAATGGTGGGTATCCGAGGGGATTTTCCACACGTAAAAAAAAAGGTAGGGTTCCACCGCTATACCTATTCCTGCCGCCATAATGACTGTTTTATCTTGTCTGGAGAGAAGAGTAGCCGGTAGACTTATACAATTGGCATAACACGTCGTTCTACCACCAGAGAGCCGTGTGTTTGTTCACTATCTTAATACATAAAAATATCAATTTCAGTCAATTTACCGACTTAAGGCCAAAAACCGTAGAACGAAAAAAAAGGAACAACCAGAATGAATAAAATAGAGGAAACCTTTTTTTGTGTGAGATGTCAGCGAAGAAGCACATGGCTCTCCTGATAGTAAGAGATAACCGTGGCCTATAAACACCATAGATGTTACAGGTGCGTCGCTATCTTGTAGCCGGATTGTTAGGCCGATTGTGCAAGTATACGGGCTACCCTACCCTCCATACCGGAACATCACAGAGACTTTATGGCGACAGGAATAGGTAAAATGATGAATCCCGACTCGGGCAAGTTGCTGAACTGCACTCTACCACCAGTGCAAGTGGCCATATTTTAACCAGTGCTCGTCTCTTACAAGCTGCCTGGCAAAAAGGCGTGTAGTCTATTCTGCTCAGGAGGCCCGACCCAACTCGGGGTAAATTATTAGGGTAGGACATATCAAATAGATTATTAAAATCGAGAAAATGGTAGCAAAGGAAAAATATGACACAATATTAAGGCCCCATGCTCAGTCAGCCAGAAGAGCCAATCACCGCGCTCCCCCGTCTCATGATTACTATGAACAATGGCGCTCTAAGTAAACGTCTTAAGCGACAAATCACTATTTTTGACACTATAAAAGTAATTTGAAAAAAAATATAAAAACTGAAACACTTATCTTTTAGGTATAGTACTTATTTATGTACGTCGATATTTTCATATTTGAAGTAGACATTTGCGTTTTGCTTTCAAAATAGGGTTAACTTTTTGATTTTTTTTCTATCGAGCAAAGTGAAATGAATCGTGTTTTGGAAACACTAGTCTAGTAAAGCATATTCATGTTAATCTTGTGTATTTTTGTCAGCAAGATCCATGATTACTTTGTATGAAAAAAACAATAAACTGCTGACGTATTTTAACGTATACGGCCCCTTAATTGTGAAATCCATACTAGATCGACTAGAAACCGTTAAGCCTTCCAGGCTCCCCAGAACATTTCCGGGAACTAATAAATTGTTCACGGCCACTGATTAACATTCACGATGTAGCAGTCCTTGGGAAATGATCGAGGTTTGATGTTCGTTTCGTATTTGCATATCCATTCGTTGTTAATGAAATGTTGCGATTGGATATTTTGCATTGGTGGTAATTCTACTGAGCTATAACTTAACTATATGTTATATACACATGTATATGTGTATGTGTGTTTCATTGAACATCTCCTAAACGACTGGAGTGATTTTGATGGTTTTTTTGTGTATGTAAAAGGGGATATGAGAATGGTTCAGATTAACAATTTGGTCCACTGGTTTTTTTTATTAATTTTTTATTGATCGTCGTTGATTTTGGAAAGTTTTACATTGGATCCGGAAGAGTGGGCTACTATCGGAGCGTCAAATATAAATAATAGCTGACAACGCCGATGCGCTCTGGCAAATTGGGCATTGCTCCATACAAAATGTATGCAAGCGATCTAGGCAGACCCTAAATACCTGCAAAGTATCTTAAGATCGTAGAAGAGTGGCATTATTTTATTTACAACTTGTTTATCTGCATTCATGAATTTGAAAAGCGTATTTACTAAGTTGTTCGATACATAACATAGATTGAAAAAGCAATAGTTTGACAAAAGAAATACTTGCTACAAAGGCACCAAAACGGATAGTTTTTTTTAATAATTGAACTTTCATAACCGTAACTGGATCGTTTCCACCTTAAATGTCTCCGATACATTATGAACATCAAATGGTCCGATAGAGTGCGAAATACCAAAGTTCTGCGACGAGCCAATGCTGGTGGCATTGAGGCTTATTTAATGCGTCGACAGCTTCGGTGGTGCGGACACGTATCGCGCATGGCGGACAAAAGAGTGGCGAAGCGCATCTTCCTCTCTGAGCTGGAGGGCAAGCGAAAGCATGGCGGACAATTCCTCCGATACAAGGATATCTTAAAACGGCACATGAAGAGATGCAACATAGAGCCCTCTGAATGGGAGCGTTTGGCAGCGCAGCGGTCAGAATGGCGCAGGTTGGTATACGGAAAAGTACGCGAGTTTGAGGAGCAGCGCAAAGCTGACCTCGATACCAAGCGCGACCAATTAAAGGCCCGCCCGCCTGCTGCCATCACATGCAACTACGTTGATGGCGTGCTTACGTGCTCCCAGTGTGCACGAAGTTACGCCGCCAAGATAGGCTACATAAGCCATCTTCGGGCGCATAAGCGCCAAACCACCGGCTAGGAGTCGAAGTGGTCGCCGTGGCCGAAATCGGTCGGAGAATATCAATTTCATAACATGATTATCTAATATGCCAAAATATATGCTTTATGCTAAACAACACATAAACATGCTAAACGACTAACAAATATGCTAAAGTGGCAACACTGGAAGATGTTAATGTCAAGTGATACGAAATTTACTGTGCCAGCTAGTATCTGTATAAATATCGTGTGCAAACCTTAAAAATTTTGTCTCTTTTTATTACTTCAGTTGGAAGAATTCAGTTAAAATTAGTTTAATTAGTGCGTTGCTACCAGATACCATGTATTTCTAAATATTTATTAATTTTTATATGTAAAAATATTTATTTATTCAAATAAACAGCTAATTTAGATTGAAGATTTCGAGATATCGTATGTGATTATAGGGATGTGATGACGCCATCGATTATTGTTTAAGTCATCTAAGTAGTTATTTCATTAGAAAAATGATGTCACAAGTAGGACCGTCTGGCAAACTAGCTAACTCCTAACCTATGTCTTTCGCCACAAAGTCATTAGTTGTAACTATCGTGTTCCAGCTATAAAGGTAAGATAAAAAGTTGATAAAAATACTTATGAGATTAAATATTTTAGCCTAGAAAAAGCTAATTACAACAAAAATACTTTTAAGTGTTGGTACTACCGGCACCTATTTCTAATCATTAAAGTAATGTGTCGGGGTCATTAGGATACTAATATTGTTCTAATGTTAATTTAAACAAAATAACTCTATATATATATATACTATATATAGAGTTATTTTGTTACCTACCTATAAACTTTATGTTATACATAGAAAGTAGACGAATTCTCTAAGTTCAAAAATGTGAAAATTCTTCTAACAAAGTTTAAAATGAAAAATGTGTGCGTGTACCAGGGCTGCCAGGTGAAAATGTGCCGCAATCGTACCACAGCGTAAAAAAAGTCGTACATCAGGGGAAAATTTGAAAAAAAAATCGTACCGACAATAATTATCGATA
>NJDD01006429.1:42268-86237 GCA_002245505.1 Calephelis nemesis | reverse complement strand
AAAAAATCGTACGTTTTCCGTACGATTTCGATGGTTCGATCGTACTCGTAAAAAATCTGTAAAAAATCGTACAGATACGATTTAAATCGTACAAATGGCAGCCCTGGCGTGTACTAGCGTACACTCGTAAGAAGTGAAGAAGTGAAACTTCTTTATGACGTTATTTTTCAAAAAATAATTTACCATATGCAACTTTATAGAAATTGGTTAAATAAAGTTTATTGCCAATCCCTACTCCGCTGGAGAAAGTATACTTCGAATCACGCGTGGTAGAGATAATAACGAAGATGGCGCGTAACGGAAAAATGTGACGCGTAACGAAAAAATGTTACACTAAATTTTTTCCAACCCCGATAAAGAAGTTTCACTTCAAAAAAAACACTCCCGTACCTAGAACAATAAATAATGCAATAAAATAAATATCTTAATAATAACTCCTATATACACAAACTCCTTATAAACAAATACAAAAAAACGATAACTTTCAAGTCACGACACAATTCATAAAACTCGTTTAAAACATTACATTCCAAAAATTGCAAGTGAATTGCGAAAGTGCGACAAAATAAATATTGTGTGATTAATTAAATCTCAATCAAGTAACAAGTGACTATAAATGTCACTTTAAAAGGTTACACTTTCAAAAACACATATTGGTTTATTGATAGCCATTACGGATAAACGGATCTTGTTCTGCAAAAAGGAACCAAGCCACGTTTCGTCGAAATAAAGTAATGTGTAATAAAAGAATACAAAATATGCGAAAAACACGTTAGATATAAAAATGTGTAATAAACACATTTTTATACTTAAATGATAATAATAAATATCGCTAAATTTACACAAAAATTACACAAATTCAATCCTTCTTTTTATGATAATGGAAGGCAAACAAGCAGACAGATTTCCTGATGGTAAGAAATTCACGCCGCCTAGGGACACCAAAAATTAAAATAAAAAAATAAAATAATTTTATTTCAGACATAGTCCATATCTGGATTAGTGACGTACAAAATTAAAGAAAAACATAGAATAAAACAAAAAGAAAAATATTAGTAACTAGAAAAAAAGTACATTTAATTTAAATATTTGCTCTGATGAATCGACGCACTGGCTATGTGTAAATGAGTATGTAGGTACCCAATGCCGTAACATCGAGCCATCAGATTTATCACTGATGACTTTGAGGATGGATACCAAAGGTAGTAATGGTGCGCCGCCAACCGAAAACCGGGATGTTGAGCCTCGGTCAAAATTAGGTTTACCGGCTCACTTACCCTCAGAACCGGAACACGTCAACGGCAAGCATTGGACGTTATGGTGGCAGGAATAGGTAAGGCGGTGGCACCAAGCCGTCCGAGCGAGTCGCGGCAAAACTCTACCACCTTGTACCTCAAACCCCAAAGTATTTATTTATAGCTAAGTATCTAATTATAGCTGTAATTAGTCAACGATGCAAATACATACCAATGCTTAAATAAATACTGGAATAAATTTAATAAAATTAGTAAACGCTCAGATTCAGAAATACAGACATGTAGATATTCATCACACAAATGCTGGCTTTATACGTTTGACAGGTCTATATAAATCATATTTGTGTAAGTATTTAACTTAATTTCACCATGGTTCCTCCATCCATGAGTTGGCTCCTTTTTGCAGAAGTAGATCCAAATGATGTCACTATTATAAAATTTGCGTCGGCCATGAGCAAAACGTATCAAGTTTATTATTTTAATTTTATTAAACTTTGATTATAGGCTATAAGAATCTCATGGCAAAAATAAATTATCATCTGTCAAAGTACAAGGCACATGGAGTATATGTTTATTTTGCACACGAGCGTTTAAATGTCACGAAATGTAGAAAAATAAAAAAAAAACTTTGATATAATAAAAAATAAGACCGCCTTTGTGCACTTTAAGATTGATAATAAGAGAGTTTAATACATATATGTACATGCCAAAGAAAATACATAATAAAAATATAAATATCTTCTTTAATATTATTAACCTGTATGTACCTAAAGGTAAACATTTGGCACAATTGTTTTCAATTTTTCATATTTTTTAATTCAATATTTATTTAGGCACATTACATCTACAAAATTTGTAACAATTTTATTTTCAATTACTTAATTAGTATGAAAAAACAACATTGGTTCATATTTTTTTTGTTTCTCTTAAATAGTTTAATAAAAACTTGAATCAATTTCTTTTAGCCATAATTTGCTAGCATAGTTATTTTCTTATTTATGAGGTATCAGATATTCATACTTAAAAGTAAAGAGTTTAAGTAAATTTTGGCCACGTTTTTTCAAAGTCAGTTATGTAGAAGAGTATCTACAGCTACGGGAGGATGAAAACGCTTGTATCAAGTAGCGTAAATCATCAAGTGTAAGTTAAACTATAAAGTGTAACTTCTACATACTTTCTCCAGCACAAAAAGCATTAAATAACGCGTCAATAAATAATTATAAATCGTAAAACGTTTTACCATTCAACTGTTTGAAGATTTTTTGCATATTAATGTTTTAAAAGCGCCATTTATCTCGCCAACCTGTTCTGTGAAGTCATTAAGCCCTTGACACGCGAGTTTTATCATAAATCAGCCTATATACAGAGGCCGTGGGTAGTCAGTATATGTGTCAACGAAACAGAGTTTTTATATATAAGTCTGGCAGATGTCTGCAGTTATGTTATATTGTTGTCAGATCTCAGAAGCAAAAAGCATTCATACACATTTTAAAGACTGATATGTCGTAGGCAATTTGAATGATTCCGCGTTTTACAATTAGCATTATCATTATAAAACGCTCACTTTCTACGTCAGACAGAGGATAATGTTTTTCGATTGTATGTAGGTATGTCCATTTCCTTGGTACGTCCTTCAGCCTAAGCGACTGGACGATTTCTGATATATAAAATGTCGATAGATTTGTCTCAATTGTGATGGTGACACAGGCTGGATACATTTTCAAAATGGCAAACGGGGAAAATGTTTTTTTTCTATACTAATATAGATCTCAAATTAAAAGTAGCAAAAACACCATTCCATAAAAATATGTATCATGTTATGTTTATAATATTGCAGGTAGGTTTATTCTTTTGTTTTCAATCATTGCTTGTGTAAATAAGCCACAATTCATGAAATAATCAATAATTTATAGATTAAAAAATACCGTAATAAAGGCTGTAGACCCAAGCCAGTAGGGTTACTCTGGAATATCCATTTCATACAAATTGGAATCGGAGACGTTATTTCAGTTACTCTAGAACACAGTACTAACGGATTATTAGAATTTAGTGACAAAGAAAACAACGAATCCTGTGATATGATTTATTGTTTACTATTGTGTGTATTCTATGTACCATTTCTGATATTACTATATTTACATTGTGCTTAAAATTTAAGCAAATAAATATAGTACTGTGCTGTACTGTGTTCAAGAAAACCTAAAATGACACATCCGATTCTAATTTTCCAATTTGCATTAAATCGAGATTCAAGAATAACCCTGCAGGCCGAGTTGCCACAAAATGATAGACCGACAGTCAGTATTCACAAAACACCGAACGTTTTATAAACTGACGACAGCATTTGTAAAACGCGGATTTTTACAAATTGTCTACGACAGATATATTACAAGCGAAGCAACCGGACTTCTGCCACTATTGTTACTTTAAACGTTACTGCTCTCAGAAATGGAGAAACCGTCCAGAAAGAGTCGATTGCTGATTAATGTTTTTTTATGTTCTGGTTCATGAGGTTAGTTATATGGGCTCACATCTTGGGTGTCTATAGGCAGCGTTCATTTCTTATCATTAGGAAATCTGTCTGTTTGCATTTAACCATTATTTCATAATTACCAGTCGATATATATTTTATGGTGCATTTCCTAAACACCGGAAGCTACAAATCGATGTTAATGCCTATGGGTATTATTTATGGGATTATATCCCTTCGAAAAATGTAATAAGGGTTACTTTAGCATGGTGTCTAAGAAACATGTCTTTGTGGAGAGCGAAAATATGAATGAACTCCGTTTATCGTGGGTGTATAAATCCGGTCTTTGGGTCACCATTCTGGTTTCGCTGTGAACTAAATAACTTTGTACAAATATTATAATTATCTTTTTTATAATTATAATTGTCTTTTTCTCAGTGTTGGTCCGGGCTCCTTTGTAGAATAGACCATCTGCCTTCCTGTGTCAGGCAGCTCGTAAAAGGCGAGCATAGGCTTGCCGTCACTAACACCGTGACATCTGACTAGGTGGTAGAGTTTCGCAGCGACTCACCCGGATTGGTACCACCGCCTTACCTATTCCTACCGCCATAACGTCATGACGTGTTTCGGTTCGGAGGGTAAGGTAGCCGGTAAACTTACTTTTGCTCGAAGCCTAACATCCCGGCCTCTGGTTGGCAACGCACCATTACCACCTTTGGTATTTCTAGGCGGCGGGAATTTCTTACCATCAGGAAATCCGTCTGCTTGTTTGCCTTCCAATGTCATAAAAAAAATATGTGTTACTTTCAATATTTTTCTATGGTACTTCATCGTTATTGTTTGACCACCTTATTGGTTGAGAGGTTAGCGTACACCTCTGACATCTCCGGAAAACCGTGAGGGTCGCTAGGTTAGATTCCCGATAGGCACAAGCATTCGTACCATCTGCATTCCTGGATCTAAGTCTGTTAATTATATTTAATAAATTTAATAATTAAATTTATTTTGTTATCTATTTACCTAAGTATTTCTATGTATTAGTATCGTTGACTAACACCCATAACACAAACAAACAATTTGCTTACTTTGGGGTTAGATTTAATTTGTGTAACTTGTCCAAAAACATTTTTTTCATATAATCTCTACTGGCTACACGTCTTTGCTTGCATATTTGTATAAAACTTCAGAAGTTTTTAGAACTTTTAAGATAGTAGGATAAAAAGTAGCCTGTGCCTTCAATCTTTTAAATAATAATTGAATTCTATCACTAGTGAGTAAAATATTTTAAAGGTTAGATCATTAAAATAGTGCCGATGGAAGTATTGTGTACCGTCTCGCCTGCCCAACTACGGCAACCTTCTCTCTAACGTCCCTGTTCTCCAATGTCGTGTTTCAGTTTGAACAGTAATTCAGTTTACAAACATGATTTCTTGAGAAGTTAAACTAGGTAGGTAACTAGGTAGGACTAGGTACTCATAGATATCTATAATGGCCATACGATTTTTAATTCTTACCAATACAAGTCGCTAAGAGTCATCGAAATCGGCGTATTTCTATCTATTTAACATTTACCACTCAATACTCTCTGCCTACCCTGCCAGGGACTTAGATATGTATGACTCCCTAAAGAATTTTCGTATGTTTCCCCACCAATGTTATAAAAATACCTCGCCGAGATGAACCTGATTAACTACGGATTCTTATTGCCAGTTTTAAATTTATTAAAGTTCTCACTGTTACTTTTATCAAGATTTTAAAATTTATCGCCTCTGTGGTCGAGCGGTCCGGGTGTTGGACTTGACTGCATGAGGTCTCGGGTTCGAATCCCGGGTCGACCAACAAAAAGAAAATTGGATTTTTCCAATTTTCTAATAAAAAAAATGTTGGTCGAGATTGGAAACGTGCCCGGTTGGCGATGGGCTTGCCACCTATCACATTATGGGACTTAGTACTTTTGGCTAGTCGTGGGTGCCCTGGTTATGCCTCTGCCTGCCTCTTCGGGGATATTAGCGTGAAGATACTTTTTTTTATAATTAAATCTACATATCAGTTAAAATAATCCGTCTGCTTGTTGCCTTACTATTCCATTAAAAAATGGACGGAACCATTGAATATAGCTCTAAAACATTTCTCCTTACTCTGTTCACATTTAAAATCCGCTAATTTGGTTTATAGCTTATGTCTACTGACCTATCATAAAATTCGCGGTAAATAAAGAAATCTAACAGTGGACTTTGTTTGAACTTATTTACGAGAACAATAAACTCTTTGCGCCAGTGTTGCTTGGCAGTAGCATGAAAAAAGGTAGAAAAAATAGTGTTACATTTTAAAATAGCCCGCTTTGCTCTGGGTTTTTTCGGATTCTTTTGAATACTCTAACAGCTTTTATATCCCCGTGTTGGCTCGGGCTCCTTTGCAGAGTAGACCATCTGCCTTCCTTCCAGGCAGCTTGTATAAGGCGAGCATAGCCTTACCGTCACTAACACCGTGACATCTGACTAGGTGGTGGAGTTTCGTAGCGACTCGCCCGAATTGGTGCCACCGCCTTGCCTATTCCTGCCGCCATAGCGTCATGACGTATTCCGGTTTGGAGAGTGGGGTAGCCGGTAAAGTTACTTTTGCTTGAGGCCTAACATCCCGGCCTCAGGTTGCTTTTTTGCCTTCGATAATTATAAAAAAATGGTACCTTACCCCCTAAACGGGCACACGATAATGGCAAATGGCCATTCTGGTCCGGGTCCGCTAAATAAAATAGACCAACTGCCTCTCTGCCAACTCGTAAGAGGAGATCATGGTTTAACATATCATTATTAACTAGGTCACTGGTAGTAGAGCCCTGTGCAGCAACTTGCCCGGGTAGGGAACCATATCCGCCACGATGACTCTTTGATGTTCCGGTCCGTAGGTTTGCACAATTGACTTATTTCATCCTAGCTACTGGACAGCGACCTATAACATCTATGGTGTAGGCCATAGTTAGGCCATAGACTTCTCTTACCTAAGAGATCTGTGTGCTGGTTTGCCGATCGCTCGTATACAAAAAAAAGGTGTGTGTGCGATTCACACACGATAGGAGTGAAACTTCAGTAAATCGACAAAAGAATGAGATGAATATATATTTGTGTCTCTTACCTTTCGTTTTTCCGTTGAAATCACAGCGATTCGAAAGAAGTTTCACTTCAAAAACACGTAGTTGACATTATGGCGATAAGAGTAGGTGTCGAAAGGTCCCTTTAACAATGTATCACCATCTCTTTGTACTATAATTGTCCATTCTATTTTTTCATTTCCAACAAAGATATGATTGAACGTATAATAAAAACATTACAATTGATAAAAGATACAAAAACTAATCTAAAAACCTGTTTCTTGAACTGCTACCAAAAAATGACGCGTGGTTTTTGTTGTTATGTCGTTTTTATACGTGTTTGCCGAAATGTTGGCTAAATTAGGCATCATCATGGTCCTTTAAGCTTTATTTCATTTAAAATAATATAAACGCAGTAAAACTGCAAAAAACCGACTTCAGATTTGGAACATACGTAGTTTTCTCATTAATGCTAATGTAGACCTGGACCAATTATAATGGGGCCACCGCGTATAATGGGTACAAGCTTTCAATTAAAAAAAAACAATTTTGAAAATCCGTCCACAAACACTGGAATAATCGCGAAACATACATACAAAAAAAACACACGGGTCGAATTGAGAACCTCCTGCTTTTTTCGTCGGTTGAAAATGTTAAGAGGCGTCTAAGTTTATTGAATTCCTTCTAGTTTTTCTCATTTGCAGTGCTTGCTTGTAAGACACGAGCGTAGGTTTTCAAAGTATCTACATGATCATGACATGATCTACGTAAATGCGACTTTTCAATTAAGTTTTAAGTAAAATCGTCTTTTCGTCTTCAATCGGGCGTGAAAAGGTGCACTAGGTGGTAGAGTTTCGCAGCGACTCACCCGGATTGGTACCACCGCCTTACCTATTCCTGCCGCCATAACGTCATGACGTGTTCCGGTTCGGAGGGTAAGGTAGCTGGTTAACTAACTTTTGCTTGAGGCCTAATATCCCGGCCTCTGGTTGGCAACGCACCATTACCACCTTTGGTGTCTCTAGGCGACGGGAATTTCTTACCATCAGGAAATCCGTCTGCTTGTTTGCCTTCCAATGTCATAAAAAAAACAGAAGCGGCCTATTTTGTTGTGCTAAAAAGGCACAGGAGGTGGTTAGCAATATATTAAAAATACATACAAGTGTGCCTTTTTTTCTGACTTTGGCAATCTATATAACTCAAATTTGGCTTGATACGTCTTCTCCACTATCTTAAACAGTATTTTTCACTAACATCATGATCTTACCCAGTCAGTATAATAGGAAATGAACTGATTTATTTTCAACCCCACACATAGATGTAGGTTCCCGAGGATATCTTGGTTGACATCCCACGATTAAATCGATAAGGTTTTATCCGAAGGTGGTGTCAAGAGTCTCCCAAACAATGTGTTTGTATGAAAAGGGTAATGAATATTGTGTAAGCCAGGCAGTTCTTCGACGATCACGTCATTTGGCACTCGATGCTCTCCGTCTACCACGCAAAGGATTTTTAGATTTTTTTTTATGTTATAGGATGGCAAACCAGCAGACGGATTTCCTGTTGGTAAGAAATTCACGCCGCCTAGAGACACCAAAGGTGGTAATGGTGCGTTGCCAACCTGAGGTCGGGATGTTAGCAAAAGTAAGTTTACCGGCTACCTTACTCTCCGAACCGGAACACGTCATGACGTTATTGCGGCAGGAATAAATAGGTAAGGCGGTGGTACCAATCCGGGCGAGTCGTTGCCAAACTCTATTACCTAGTCAGATGTCACAGTGTTAATGACGGCAAGCCTATGCTCGCCTTTTACGAGCTGCCTAGCACAGGAAGGCAGATGGTCTATTCTACAAAGGAGCCCGGACCAACACGGGGGAAAGGAAAAATTATGCGCTTCGGATATATTCGTCAACTCTCGGAAATGGGGATGTATTTTAAAGATATTTTAAAGATATGGAGTTGTTATTACACATAACTAATCATCGCTTAAATTTAGATTTGGTCAGTCAACTTAAAAATAAAAGTATGAAGTGTAAAAACAGTAAAAAGTGTAAAGCCGAAGCGCATAATTTAAATAGTAGTACTGAATCTATGTGACCTTAAATATTTTTTTCCATATGCATAAGCCAGTTAGCTTCTAATTTTCGTTGTGGCAATTGAAATATTTTCCATCCACTCTGATATATTTGTCGCATTACTGCACTCGCTCCAGAATTGCAAAAGTCGTAATAATAATGTATGCAAAGCATAAACCGCAGAGCATAATAAATGTTCCGATTGCGAAGCGACCGCTAGAGACCTAGCTTGTTAGGTATTAAACGTAGAGATCGTTTATTTTACATTTCTAGTCATATTTCTTGCACTTTGTGATTTATATCACTCTAATGTTACGTCTTTATTATCCCGACTGACGTATGTACGAGTTTGAACATATAAAATTAAAGGAATCGTCATTATGCGTGATGGATCGCATATCGCCTGATCAATTTTTTTTTGTGGTGTTAGTTATTGTCAGAAGAAGGTTCTAAACGAAAAACGGGAAAATGGGAAAATGAAAAAGCAATGATTTAGTCCATACAAACTGTTAATAGCTATTAATGTCAGGCTATACGTAGTTTACCTTAAAGCTAAAGAGTTTGCTTTCCAAGTTCTTCACCATGTTTATATGAATTAAGTAAATGTTTTTGCTTTTGGTATTTTTTGGTATGTTATAAGACAGAAATGTAAAAAGCACACGGCTCTCCCAATGGTAACAACCATGGCTCACAGACACCATAAATGTTGTAGGTGCATTGCTATCTTGTGTCCCGGGTTTTAAACCAATTGAGCAAGACTACCGGCTACCCTACCCTCCCATATAATCTATCCTACAGAGGAGATGCGAACCAATACGAGAAAAAATACCTACCCTTGGGACCGGAACAAGACACTGATATTATGGCGGTAGGAAAAGAAACTTTTTTTTTGTTGCTGCACAGCATTGTTCCTTATGTTGGTCTCATTGGTAATGACATATTTCACCTATGCTCGTCTATTACGAGCTGCAAGCAAGCCAAAAAATTACTTTGCACGAAGGACTCGGATGAATACAGAAAAACGATGAAGGTGTATAAGAACAATAAAAACATAACGCTTTGAGTGAGAGAAAAAATAGTTTGCAGTTTGATCGACTGAGTCTATTACATTAAAAAAACGACGGATTGCACTCCGGGAGCGCCGGCAAAAGTGAAAACTTGAATATTAACGTTGTGCATCTTTGATATTTTGGAATGCTTAGGGAATAATTTTGCACGAATTGCTTTATTAGTATGAAAGTACTATCATTTATGTGGTAGAACACAATATTTATTGCGCTAACGTACACAAACATGACAACACGAACATTCGCGCAAGCGCCCTGCGCCGTCTTACGAATTTTCGATCAAGTCACGTGTACCGACGCTAGTTAAGAAGTTTTTACCCATTCCAAAAAAAGTGCGCAACGCAACTAAAGAAGTTTTCACTTCAAAATTAAAGAAGAAATAAATAGGTACACCAATCTTTACAAACGTTATAAATTTCTACCTTTTTATTTCCGGCAATTTATTTCCGTTTAAGAGTTAGTTATTTTATTCGCAGACAAATTAATGTAAGCTGATACAAGAGGAAAACATCTCCATCAAGGTCACGTCTACTTTAATTGAGAAAAATGTACAACGGTCTTGATAGCGATTTCGTAGGGTATCCAAACTTTCCTCATAAGACACGGACAAAAATGTTAAAAAAACTTTTTTAATTTTCTCGCTTCGCTCTATTATTTTCATCGTCACATTGACAAGTCAAAGGAATTTTACATCTAACAATAGATTTTAAGTTATTATTAAAATTTGAGAAATATTGGATATTCATATTTTTTGGCCAATTGCCACATATCAAACTGTAGTCGGCTAGTCGTGGGTGCCCTGGTTATGCTTCTGCGTACCACTTCGGTGATATGGGCGTGAAGATACTTATTTAGATATTAATGCTATCAATAGGATATAACAAAAATCGTATTTTTTTAAATGACTTAAACTTACTTTATTATCTTACCTCACATTAACAAAGTTGCACAAATAACCAATATTTAATGTTAAGCACATCGCTAAACAATCTATAATAAAAAAAATACACATTATTAAATAAAAAATGTGAGTTGATCCAAAATGAATTAATTCAAGGACAAACTTGACGTGTTGATTTGTATGTATTTATTGATGTATGTATCAATTCAACGTTAGGTTTAAGGTACATTTAAATAATAGAATGTTGAATGTAGCTGGTAAATATGTCACATATGAAAAAATAAAAACAGAAAATTTATCGCAAAATGAAAAATACGAAAGAGAATTTTATATCATCGACGTGACATGGTCACACTATGGAATCTTTTAAATAAGTAGCTACACATGGCGCCAGAGAGTATAGAATTAATTTAAAACTATTGTAACTCGACCTATTTATACAGCTAACAAACATATTGGGTGGTAGATTATTCGCGTTGGGTGGCGAACAATTCTTATAGATGTCAAACAAAGGCCATAACGTGACACAGTTCTTATGACTTCTGTTTATAACAATTAGGAACGAAAAGCCCGTCGATATCGTGACACAATACTCGCGAGTGAGATCTTAATAAACCCCCAAAGGAAAGGTTCACTTATTATTTGAATCGCCTCTGTGGTCTAGTGGTTCAGTTGTTGGACTTGACTGCATGAGGTCCCGGGTTTGAATGCCGGGTCAGGCCACAAAATAAAAACTGGTTTTTTCAAATTTTCTAATAAAAAATGTTGCTCGGGATTGGAAAAGTGCCCGGTTGGCGATAGGCTTCCCACCTATCACATTGTGGGATGTAGTATCTTCGACTAGTCGTGGGTGCCCTGGTTGTGCCTTTGCCTACCCCTTCGGGGATATGTTTTAGTTAGGTTTATTGTTGTTGTAATGTTAATAAATGATCATTCATATTTTTAAACAAAGAAACACTTGTACTGTTTCACGTATTACTTATAATTTATTATTTTATAAATAGTCTACCGGTTTCGCTTATATCATGATCATCAGGGCTGAAACTTAAACACTGTAGTTAGCACTTAATAAATTAAAAGTGATACGTAAAACAGTACAAGTGATTCTTTATTCAAAAATATGAATATTTGGAAGTTTTACAAAGCGCCGACGATGGAAAATATCAAATATGATAAATAATTATGTTTAATATTACTTATTGTTTGGTTTGTTGTTATAGGTAATATTCGTACATGTTTAGCTTTGATATTACGGCCACCCAAGGAGTAGGAATGTTAAAAATAATAAGAAAAACCACGTGATTAATTGGCAACCCTAAACTTACTTATCGAAGATGCTTCTTTTGTTTTAAATTAAGCCTCAGATTGATGACTTGTGATTACCACCTCAGGTGTCTATGACCTATGTTCTTACTATTAGGAAATCATCCAACATGTTCGCTTTCCAATCACATAGACCATCTCACTACATCTCATTAGGTATATAATCTCTCTCATTAATCACTACACGATGAATTTTATGTTATTTAAAGCTTAATTTAACTTCTAAAACAACAAGCCTATTTTTAAAACAACATTCAGGCACGTAGGCAATAAATTAATTTTGTGAGCCATCAGTTTCATATGTACGCACCCACTCAGTACTTCAAACAATGTTATATGAAAACTGTGGATTTATTCGTAGTCTTAAATATATTCCTTTAAAGTTTATTATCGTATACTCAAAGTTTGGCCATTATTATACAATGGAAATTTCACACGATACATATTTGGCTAGCCTTGACCCAAGAAATGAAAAATGTATGGCGTATTTTTTATTCAATCATCAAATTACTTTTGTCATCTGAACTTTCAAGGATTTGATGGAGTATAAAATTTAGTTTTTTTCATTGAATTTTAAAAGTTTTCTTACCTACCTAAAGATACCTTTACACGAATAATTATTGTGTGTTTTTTTATAATTTAGTTTACAGGGGGTTTCGGTGGCGACAAATCGATAAAGGTAAGTTTCATGCTAGAAAAAGATCAACACTATAAAACGCTTCACATGTGGACTTTACCTGAACAAATCTGTACAAACTAGCCGAAGACACTAAGTCCCACGATGTGATAGGTGGCAAGCCTATCGTCAACCGGGCACATATCCAATCCCGGCAACGTTAACTTTATTAGAAAATTGAAAATACACATTTTTTTTGGTGCCCAACCCTGGGATCGAACCCGGGACCTCATGAAGTCAAGTCCGACGCCGGACCGCTAGACCACAGAAATTCAATAACTATGAAAAAACTGCGATTATTTTTTTTATTCGATGGCGCCAAAATTCCGCCACGATCTGCAAAATGTTATAATTTGTTGAACCAGTTATTAACAGCTGTCAAATATTATTACGTTATGTATCTGTCTCTTACAATCGTATTATGCTAAGTTATTTTTGCCGCCTGTAAAAAAATTTAATAACTGGTTGGACAAGGAATAGCCATAAATTTCAAATGTCTTCAAAAAATTTTGCAAGTATCTTAATATTATATTTGTGATATAAATGACATAATCCTACACGAGTCGAGGGATTTGCTACCCCGAGTAATATTCGTTCAATATTTTATCTGTTTAATAAATGTATGCTTTTATCATCTTAATTTATTCGCGATTATACAATCTCGGTCGGTACAAACAGCAAAAAACGCCAGCTGCTGCCATTGACCTCCAATATTCAAGTGCTGAGAATAGGTAAATATTTTACTTGATATAATTAGAGCAACCATTTCTATTCAGAATCACAGGACATATGTCTGGGTTTTTTTAATTACACTTTTTATAAAAATAGTGTGGTCTAATGGTCGGGTGTTGGCGTTGACTAACTGAGGTTTCGGGTTCGAGTCCCAGATCGGGTAACGCAAAATGTATTTTTTTTCAATTTTCTAATAAAATCCAATGTTTCCTGGCATTAGGTTAATGTCCAATTGGCAATAGGTTGACCACCTAATTACATTGTGGGAGTAAGTAGTCCAACGGCTAATCGCGGTTTTACCTCTGCCTACCGACACGGGTAACGGTCATTTATGAAGACAAGACGTATTATTAATGTGTTAAAGTTTTAAGCATAGACTCATTCATTAAATCATCCATACTTTTAATATAGGCGTTTTCATTTATGGATTTTTCTCGAAATTATGCGATTTTGTGGTTTGATTTTTATGCGTGGAGTCTAACGAAAGACTGGAAAGTGACAGGTGACAGTGACTTTTTATTCCGATATATTAGAAGGAAGCGAAGTATAACCAGGTTCCCAGGTAGAATCAAATGAATATACGGGGATACTACCATATTTACTGTAACATCTGAATTGCAAAACAAATTGCATATGAATTGGGTATACCTAACATCCGTACATAATTTGAGCGATACTAAGTATATATTTATATATTTTTTTGTAAATAATATTATAATGGATTTTGTTCAGTTTGAAGGATTTTCGGTTTGAAAATTTATTAGTTTACTTAGGATCATTATACATACCATTCACATACACCATTTACTTATGACCTTTAAATGGTGATTGATGGTCGAGCTTATATCGGACGAATACTAAATATTAAAAATAAAAATGCCTTATAATCCCCAATAAAACATATTCGTAATGTATGTAAGGTCCATCTCGATCTTGTCTTTTCTGTCAACCGGAGCAAAAATGACTATTCACAAGCCGAGCGGTGTTGAAATGTTACACAGACGATCGTCATGATGAGCCATAAAACCACAACTCGGCGACCATCAGAACCTCAAATTTTAACGTAATGTTTGAAGGTGTCGTTCGCATCTTACCATCATCAAGCATAAAGATTACATGATTTTGAATATTCGCGTAAATGTATCACTTCAATGTCATCGTGTCAGTGGTTTTAATAATTCTCATGAGATGTCAATAATATTTTTTTTTTAAAATCAGCCTTTGACGGTTCCAAATATTAATTTCATACTAGGTCACAGGAGCTGGAGCTGTCTCTTTGATATTTCGTGCCATGAAGAATAGTCCGAAAATAAAATGAACTAATGGAAACACTAACCTCAAAAGCGGGGACATTTTTTTATAATTTTAAAATAAATAATGTTAGTCTGTCGCAGATTTAAATTTATAATTCATAACTTAAGTCGAAGCCGAAAAAAATCGATTTTGTTTATATGTATTATCTTACTTGATTCATGTACCTACTTAATAGAGAATATACATAAATACTAATATTATAAATGCGGAAGCTTGTCGATTCTTTCACGGCTAAACCGCTTCACCAATTTTGATGAAAGTTGATATGCATAAAGCTAAAGATTAGAGTTCATACACAGTTCTTTTTAAACTGTAACAGGGAACAGAAGTTTGCATAAAATCGTAACTGTTCTACACTGACGCAGTCACGGGCAAACATCTAGTTTGTTTCTACGCCAAGTAGCTGATGACAACCAAAGGCATACAATGTCACTAAAAAAGGGTAACCACAGGCGAAGCGCCAGTTTGAAAGTCATAGAAGTAAAAGGATATTCACGCCCATATCCCCGAAGAAATAGGCAGAGGTATAACCAGGGAACTCACAACTAGCCGAAGACACTAATGCCTGGTTTTACCAAGAACCCCTATATTTTAGGGGACCTAAAAACGTTGCTTATAGGACGATTTCAATATGAAACAGTCCCTTAAAATACGTTAAAAGTTATAGAGGCTCTTGGTGAAATCGGACATAAGTCCAACAAAGTGATAAGTTTTTTTTTTCATACAAGAGGAGGCCAACGAGCAAGTGACAAGCCTATCGCTAACCGGGCACATAACCTATTCCAGGGAACTTTATCTTTATTAGAAAATTAATAACACATAATTTTCTATTTTTTATTGTCGTCGTCCGACCCGAGGATCGAACGCGGGACCTCAAGAAGTCAAGTCTTAAGTATAATGTAAGTCGTTAACCTCTGTTATGATTAGACTGTGATCATAATTGACAGTTTTAAAGGATTAAAATAATCCGTGAACTTAGAGTAAAAGATTTTTATTTTTTTTCGAACTATAAACTATTTTACAATATCGTGTATTATATAGGTACTTAGAATTACATATTTTTACAGTAGTACTATTTAAAATATGCGCTTCGGCTATATTCGTCAAGCTTCGGAAATCTGAATTTATTTTAAAGATATCTATATAGAGTTATTATTACACATAATTAATCATTTCGCTTAAATTTAGTTTAGGTCAGCCAATTTAAAAATAAAAGTATAAAGTGTAAAAACTGTAAAGCTGAAGCGCATAATTTAAATAGTAGTACTGTACGTATCATAATCTCAACATGTTGCTTAACTTTCTATATATTATGGACGCGGGGCACATAAGTAAACAATTTCAAGGGAACTAAACCATCAAATAGATTTTTTTCTCTATAAGAAGCTCTACTGAGCATCTTCTTCGACATTACAATCTAGACAATAGACTAATTTCTCTTAAACTTCTAAGCTACAGTCTCTAAGTGTAAGGGCATCAACTTTTACTTAGTGCCTCTAAACTTAAGTTCCATTGGTACCTTGAACTTAAAAATCTACCTACTAATAGATAGCAAAATGTTGCTAACACTTTTTGGTGTCTATAGACATCAATCTATCACACTTCTACTTATATTAACCAAAAAATGTAGTTTTTCTTATCAAATGATATTATAATTGAAAAACAAATAAAATGTAGCTATATCTATTTTGTAACTGGCTCCAAAAGGTTATCACTTCTTCGCTAGGTGTTTTTATTTTTGTATATTTCTTACGCTATCATCTCGTCGATGACGAATGAAGTTTGATAGTTTTTTATTCGAAAGATACCTAGGTAAAACATGCTACCTAACTAAATTTAATCAAGTTACTGCAAATAGATTTTGAGTTATATTGAATAATCCATATTTTTTGTGTATCTGGGAATTTTAATCGGTTTTTGCACTTTCGCACTTTTACTATAATCTTTTAGGATAATGTTAACATTTTAGCAATACGCAAACATTAACATAAATAGAAAATTGTGAGAAAATGTATGATTAAATACTATTAATATAATAAATGCAAAAATTTCTCTGTTTGTTTGTTACTCCTACACGCAAAAACTGCAGTACCGATTTTCATGACATTTGGCACACACGTAGAGGGTAACTTAAAATAATACACATAAAATAATAGTTATCCCGAAAAATCGAAAATTGTTGTTGTAAATGTTTATGAACAGTAGCCACTATTTTTCTGTTTGCATTACAAAAATAGTTCGTTTTGTAAATAAAACTACGACAAATAAATAGGTATTGAAACAGTGTTGTTAGTTCTCTATGTATTGTAACATACCTCAACACTACAATATCATAACTGTCTTTCTGTCAGTTTTATACGCCCAATACAAAAAAGGAGCATAATTGAAATTTTGCTTGAAAATAGTAGCTGTACATTCGGATAGTTTACCATAAATCTTTACACTTTTTTGTGGCAGTCGGGTAAAAAGCAAAGTATAAATCATTTCCGTTGATAAGCGTAACTTGTCGATATCGAAACCAGATGCGAATAAATGAATCGTAATGCGAATCGATTATCTCTAATGTGCGTGCTCCCATTCAGCCTGCGTATCAAGATAGTATGATGGATTTGTGATTTGCAGCTTTAATACGTCCTCATTAATAAACATGTTCAAACATATTTTTTCAATATACAAGGTTATCATATACCGGGTGAATTTTATAAATGGGACTAACGAAAAGGTGGAGGCTTCCTATACGTTATTTAATTGTTTTCATTAGTCAATACACGATATCACAAACGGTATTTTTTCGATAAGTACTAAGTAATTAGGTCACAAATTTTAGTGTTTTTTTAATGCCCGATTTATAACAACAAATTCATTTATTTTCAAATAGCGTATGTAAAGAAGATGCAAATCTTATTAAAAGTTCTAACTTATTTCGTTATTAAAGTGGCAAGCAAATTTACATTTCAAGATTATAATAATACAAAAATAAACAGTTTTAAAAATCAAACTTATAATCTTTGTTTGTGATTTAAGCAAGTTTTACGTCATTATTTTTTTGTTATTATTTATTCATTATGGCCATTTACTCTAATATATATTATTATTTATTCCTCATAGCTATTGTGTGTCTGCATGTTCGTTTACAAATGCAAAATACCAACGAATAACACCAAAGGAGGTAATGGTACGCTGTCAAACTGAGGCTAAGAACTTAAGAAGTTCACCTCGTATGAATTTGCAAACTACTGGCTAAACAACCGAAATACAACAATTACGTGCACTAAAGTTTTTTCTTTAGATTTTGGCATTGGCGTTTTCATCAAATTACCCGTTTTAACTAAAACCAGGTTATATTATTCAAAATTAGTTATTTTGAATAATAATTATCTCACTTGTGCACGATGAACAAAATTGTACAAAAGACCACCTAAATTAACAAATTTTAGTCAATATAACCACGAAATCCAATAACTATGAAAAAACTATAACCATCTTTTCTTTCAATGTCCAAAAGTCAAGCGTCACTTGACTTAACTTATCAATTGACATCACCGCTACAGTGTTTGCTGTCGCTGTGACATTACCCTTTTCCAAGGTCTTATTTCGGGTAAATTAACCATTTAAATTATTAATACAAGAAGTTAACAAAGTATCGCTTAAATATTTAGTGTCTTCAGTAGTACATTATGCGCTTCGACTATATTCGTCAAACTTCGGAAACCCGAATGTATTTTAAAGATATCTGTATAGAGTTGGTATAACACATAATTATTCATTTGGCTTAAATTTATATTAGGTTAGCCAATTTCAAAATAAAAGAATAAAGTGTAAAAACAGTAAAAAGTGTAAAGCCGAAGCGCATAATTTAAATAGTAGTATTGTACATATTACGTTATCGTCAACGAATCACCAGCTAGATTATCTCACAAATAAATAGTCACGCATTATGCACTAGTAGCACTAGTTGGTAACATTTATAGTCTTGGCAGTTGTTTCTTGCATCAGAAATGTCAAACACGCTTGACAAGCACAGCATCGTTGAAAATGAACAAAAGCAATTCGTACACTCGCAAGGTCATTGCAACCCCGTATTCTGCATCGGAGAACAATACTAATTCAAGTTCACTGTTGCAATGAATATTTATGAACCTGAAATAGCAGAATGCGCTTGAAAATTGACAAACTTTGTTTTATTAATACACTAGCTTCCGCTCACGACTCCTTCTGCGTCCGTCCTCCTCCGTCCGTCCGTCCTCCTCCGTCCGTCTTCGCGTGATAAAACTGAAAAATTAAGATTTTTTTTCTACGTATTTTTCCAAGATAAAAAGTATCCCATTTTATGTCCAGGATAATAAGGTAGTATACCAGGTTTCAACAAAAATCGAACCGTTAGTTTTCACGTGATGCCTGAACATACAGACAGAAATTTTTTTTAATCACAAATTTGGGTTTGGTATCGATCTAGTAACACCCACTGCTATTTATTTTTTCAATATTTTCAATGTACAGAATTGACCCTTCTACAGTTTTATTATATGTATAGATTTGCTAACTGGAATAATCTAGTTACCATAAAAAAAATGCCTTATCCTAACGTTACTTTATGAACGCGACTGGGTGTGTCAAAAAAAGCGTAAAAGTAGAATAAACGGTTTAAATGAAAGGTCTACGAAAAGTATATGGTCCCACGCTCGCCGACCGCATTCGTAACAGTGAGATCATAGAGATTGGGATTGTAAAAAAATGTGTCTGGTGTAAAAATTATAAAGGGCATACTCCATTTACTCTGTCTTGTGGAAAGAATGAAGAATGAAAGACGGACAAAATAGATACCTGTACAATGCGAATGTGGATGAAGGCATGTACATATACACCAGGGGACCTAAGTCGACGTTCACATCGCTTGGGTAATAGCAGAAGGTGGTTTCGAGGGCCCCAAAACTGGCTGTTTGTATGAAAAAAGTATTGAATGTGGAGGCTAAGTACGTTTACTACGATCGTGACACTTGAAAAACGGCACTCATAAAATATACTCGGCCTACCTAGCAGTGGACTTGGCGTGAACATACGTATGTATGCTATGTACTAAAGCAAGAAGGTACTTGACATATGGTTTTTAAAGATGCTTTACATAAATATATTTAGAATGTGTCAAAACGTCATTAAAAAGTCATTAAAATTCAGTTTGCAACGCTTTTGTCTAAAAACCATGAGAAACTCTAAAGTTTTATCACTTAATAAATCTTTTTAAGCAGAGGACTACAATTCACAACCGTTCAAATTGCAATAAAATCGATCTTTAGAAGGACATTTTAGAAACTAAATGATAATAAAGTCATCCTTTAGTAGAATAATAAAAAAAAATTGTTTTTTGAATTATCCCACTATTGCAAAAAGTCAGCTTTTGTGACATGCTATGTGCATTCGGTCGCATTTGCGATCGCTTACTGTCAGTCTTCACATTACCTCCGTGTAATTAAAAAATATTTTTTTGTAAAAAAATAATTATTTGTCACCTAAAAAATAATACTGCAGTAGCGCCTATACAGTTTTCTTTCGCTACTTTGTTTTTAAATACAATACAACTAAGTTAGACTCGAGAAGTTATAATGTTACTACTGGAGGTCACTCTCCTCTCAATGTTTGGAAATTGCATTAGGACTTAGGATATCTTTGTGGGACTTAGGAGTGTCACCTCCAGTAGTAATTTATACTTTATGATATTAAAAGGCAAACAAGCAGACGGATTTCCTGATGGTAAGAAATTCACGCCGCCTAGAGACGCCAAAGGTGGTAATGGTGTGTTGCCAACCTGTGACCTCGATGTTAGGCTTCGAGCAAAAGTAAGTTTACCGGCTATCTTACCTTCCGAACCGGAAGACGTCATAACGTTATGGTGGCAGGAATAGGTAAGGCGGTGGTCCCAATCCGGGTGAGTCGCTGCGAAACTCTACCACCTAGTCAGATGTCACGGTGTTAGTGACAGTAAGCCTGTGCTTGCCTTTTTCGAGCTGCCTGGCAGGAAGGCAGATGGTCTATTCTGCAAATGAGCCCGGACCAACACGGGGACTTACCAAAAAGTCAAAAAAGATGACACAAATATTGTTCTTACTTGAATACACGTGTAATATTAAGAATTTCATGACTGGAGTCGTTGTCTTCAGTTTTTGTTTACTCCGTGTGAGGTCTCTATTTTTTATTCAACAAGGACAGTATTTCCTTCGTGTTTCCATATTCTTGAATGGTTGGTTTGAATGATGTCTCTTTATATTCAATAACATTACAATGGCGATAATAATAATAAAATTGTAAATGTCCCTGGAAAAATCACGAATTGAATTTAACTTCAAAATGTTTTCGAAAATAGCTTTTGTTATGAGTGTTAGTAAACGCTTCGTATACATAGAAATACTTAAATATATACCAGAATATATATCATAAACATGGGTGTTCGTCATCATGATCATGGTGATCCGGAAACAAATAAACGTTCATCAATAAATAGATAGTAAAAAATAGCAAATCTAGATGTCACTACACTAACAAAAGTTAAAGTACGATTTTTTTACATTTAAAAAGTACTGGGTAACCCGGTAAACAACTAATAATATTTTGTTTCGACAAAAACAAAATGGTTTTTTTTTCGAATGTCCTCGTAGCTTTACCCTTTTTTGTCATTCAAACCTTTTCTGAAGATCCACGAATGTTTTCAAACCAGAATTAACTGAACCCATCCAGGCATTTTCGAGTTTAAACAAACAGTATTTAGTTTTAATTTACATTCATACCTTTAAGTAGAACATAGCCTTTCAGAATTTAAGGTTGGATTTCACCATCGAATTCAAACTGATCAACGAATAACGCGTTTAGCCAATTGTTAAGAAAATCAATCAAGTGAATTTTATCGGCAAAGTTATTTTGGTTATTGTAAATATTTTATTATTAAACTATAATTGTAATAAGTAGATTCTCAGGAGTGGGGATAAGAAATTTTTCCATTTTAAAACAGTACTTGCAAGAACTTATGCGCGGGATCACGACTGATAATTGAACTCGTTTACACTGAACTTAGTTTTACTAAACTCGGTTTCCACTATGATCGGTGAAATCAGCCCTTAATTACTAAAAAATCTTTTTTTTATCTACCTACCTTACTCGACGTCTCAGCCCTGAGCCTTTACCAAGAGTTTGTATAGATTACGTTCGTAATTGACGTATCAAAATCTATAGCGTTTTTGGTCTAAAAATTAGTGATTTTCGGTAACGAAACCAATAGAGGCGCTGTTCAAATCTTTCATATACATACTTGACGTAAACGCTAGCTAGTGTAGTAAACTTGACAAGTCGTCAACTCGTAGTTCTCTGTTGCAAAGACCGTGGTCATGACTCACGAAGACTGTTTTTTTTACCGTTTAAAATTTAGTTATAAAATGCGTTTTTTTAACCGCCTTTGTAGTTTAAATTTCAATACTCTTAAATTTGAACTAATCTAAAATGGTACTACAAAACCCTTTTAAACTTGCCTTCAAAGTTTCAATATACATTATTATAAGCACAGACACATTAATCTTACCCACCACCTGTGCTTTTGCAAACAAAATTTTAAAATTCATAGAAATGTATGCCTTATGAAACAGGCCCTAGAGTCAAAATCGCATGAGGTAGGAATTTCGCCAATCAATTTGCTTTACAATACTTTTACGAGTCACGTCTTAACAGAAAGATTGGACCGAGTTATGCCAAAATAAATCAACTCATAAATTATCAAAAAGTTAGTTTTTGACACCAAACTGATCAGAATGTACTTACTTACTGTATTACTACTCAGCAAAAACAACCCAACCTACATTCACAATTGACATAAAAAAATATCTATGAAACAAGCCACACATAAGGTCTAAGTCTAAAACATATTATGGTAAACCCTTGATAATTTAAATAAATACCAAATTCCACACCTTCGTGGAATCAGTTACCGAGGGCGGTATTCCCAAACAATAATTGTGACTTAGGGACCTTCAAGAAAATAGCGTACTCATTCCTTAAAGGTCGGCAACGCATTTGTGATACTCCTGGTGTTGCGGATGTCCGTGGGCGGCGGTGATCACTTTTTCTCAGGTGACCCACTTGCTCGTTTGCTCCCTCTTGTATAAAAAAAAAGACTTTGGGTCAATGAATTTAACAAAACACTTTAAGATATATACTGATAATAATAATAATAAGTTAATAAAGATAGTAGAATCATGTAATTGCACATCTAACTTTAGACGCCGTTTTCTTGAAATCAACTTTATGCAGTTGGTGCATTTTGGCATAACTCGGGCCAATTTATCTCGACTCAAAAATATGGGAAATGGTGTCCCTTGACCTAGATCTTAAAGTAAGGACATAGAGGCCATATTTCAACGCTGAGGCAATTCAGTCATAAGGTATTTACTCAATGGTTTTTTTCTTTTTTTAGCAAACATCCTTTATTTCTCAACGTGCCATGGATGTGAAAGCGACACGGTGAAATGTATTTTTAAATGTTACTTGCTTTGTTTTAATTGCTGGTGAAGTTTCAAGGTCACTGGTGTAAGAATTTTTTATATAGAAACTGTTCTTATTATTTAAATTTAAGCGGTGAATGAGTCACAAATTTGGAATAAATGCCAAAAGTAATAGGAGGGTTATTCAGCCATAAAACTACTATGCTATGTTAATTTATACTATAGTGAGGTTATAAGATAGAAGACTCCTCGTAATACAAATCTTAGTTTGTATTGTAGAAAAAACCGACCAAGTGCGAGTCGAATTCGAGCACTGAGAGTTCCGTACAAACCTGTAAGTTTATAAGTGAAAATCACCTATCACGTCATTTTATTACTTGAAGCCTTTTTATTTGAAAGTTTGATACGTAAACCAGCCATTCAAGTCAAAACGTTGAAATATCTGACAACGACGATATATTAATCAACATTCATATATATTAATCAATTGAAATTACCAATAACAAAAATCTGTTGCATGTGTCAGGAAAGGTATTCAAATTATAAAATTTAAAGTGGCAGGAGTCTCTAAAATTATTAGTTTAACTAGGAAATATGTCCACAGATGAATCTTACATCTAATGTAATAATAATTATTAGACATGGTTTTTAGTAATTTCGATATGAATCCCCATTTAAGGGAAATGGGATCATCGCGTCACGCCTGAACCACTTGTTCTAATTCTTTGTATTAGTTCTTGTCATGAAAAATAACCCGGGAAAATATAATAATGTCAAGCGATACGAAGTTTGCCGGGTCGGCTATTTGTTGTATTTTTCGAGAGATTATCAAACGAGTGGCCATAATATGTGTAATTATAAAATAATAGAACACTATTCTTCGGCTGATACATAGTAAAGATGAGCATCTGATAGTTCACATATGAGTATGAGCTATTGCGAAATAACTTTTTAAAATTGTGAATAAAGTATATTTCGAAATACAATAACTATTCGCTTCGCTCGGAGTTAGAGGAACTAATGTACCTAGTTTTAATTAGGCAATGACCACATATGTTATTAAAAAATTACAAACAGCAATAAAATTACATTTGTGTTCTGTGAATATGTGGGGGGTGACGTAAGATACGATTTTGAAGACCTTCTATTACAGAGTAATGAAGAATCAGACCTTTTATCAGTTTTGCAAAAAAAATGCAAAACTCAAGAATGTCAACCAAAAAGAAAGTCCCCGAGAACTACATACATGTAATTGTCGCAAAGAACCATTGCGATCATGTCTGCTTTCAAACGAAATATAGGTACGTATTTAAATCGGTTCATCCGTTCATAAGATATGATGCCACTGGCAGACACACACATAAAAACGTCAAACTTATAACCCCCTCTTTTTCTGTCGGTGTTTAAAATATTAGTCCACATCCAGCAGTCACTAGAACAACCATGTCGTTAATCAAGGGTTTAGCGTACATACATAGCTCCACTAACATTCGCCAACCTTGGGTTCGGTTCCCGATAAAAGCAGAAATTTGTGTGATGAACATGAATAATTTTCATCGGCTTGGGTTATTTATTACGGTATTTTAAAAATATTCCTGTGGGTTTACATCCTTGGCTTGAACAAACACCACACATAGTATACTTTGCGGTTATGTCAGTTTGCCCAAAGATGATTATTTATGTATATTCAACTGACTGGAAGTCTAAAATTCATCTTGACATAAGCCATTAACATTAATTGTTATGTTAATCCTTATGGAAAAATAGGTGTTTTAAGTTCTGTGTGTCTGTATTTAGCTTCATAACTATTAAACGTTTAGACCAATTTCGATGCAGATTTCTTGGTTTGAAAGTTTTGTTATGATATTGGAAGGCTTAACAAGCAGACGGATTTCCTGATGGTAAGAAATTCCCGCCGCCTAGAGATACCAATGGCGGTAGTGGTGCGTCGCCAACCAGATTCCGGGATATTAGGCATCGAGCAAAAGTAAGTTTATCGTATACCTTACCCTCCGAACCGGAACACGTCATGACGTTATGGCGGCAGGTATAGGTAAGGTGGTGGTACCAATCCGGGCGAATCGCTGCGACGTGATATAGATATTTCTAAGCTTTTTTTGGGGGGGATCAATATTTTTTTTTACTTTGATGATTATATGATGGTATGTCACAGTAGGTATATTATATTGTTGACATTAATCTCTCTACACATAGCCACTCTATGAAAAGACGTTTTAAAAAATTACGACACTAACTAAATTTACCCAGCGTGACGCGATTATACAGTGTACCTAGCCCTTGAAGGTCAATAAATATCCGGCCGTTTCGGTTTAACGGCAAATGTAACCAGAGATATTGGATCACATGAAATAACTTGCCGCCAACACCTTCCTCTGTAAAAACAAACTGAACGTAATTAACGATGGAAAAATAACAAACAAAATATACCAATGTGGCAGATTAATGGCGGCTGGGACTTTGTTAATGAATTATTTGTGTTTTTGTTTGTCTTTCACTGATTTATTTACTACTAAATTTAAAATAGTTATGGTTTTTGTTAGCTATAGTAACCAGGGATTATCAATTTAAAAAAAAAACGACGGGTTGCACTCCGGGAATGCCGGCAGAAGTAAAAACTTGAATATTAACGTTTTGCATTTTTGATCTTTTGGAATAGTTGGGGAATAATTTTGCACGAATTGCTTTAATTATGAGTATAAAAGTAATATAATTTATGTGGTAGAATACAATATTCATTTATTGCGCTATCGTACACAAACATGACAACAGGAACATTCGCGCAAGCACACTGCGCCGTCTTACGAATTTTCGATCAGGTCACGTGTTCTGACGCGAGTTTAGAAGTTTTTACCCATTCCAATTAAAGTGCGCAACGCCGCTAAAGAAGTTTTCACTTCAAAAATATTGCTAAAAATCTTGTATTCTTGGAAACTTTTTAATAGGTAGTTCTTAAATTGGAGTGTTTTCAGATTAAGTTAACATGATATTTCTACTAAATATATACAACATTGCTACGTCTGGACCTGATTATGGAATTCCAGGGAAATCAAGAAAATACTTGGTTTTGGGTACGTAGATAACATCAGAAAAATTATTTACATCTCAGATCTTCCCCTTAAAGATTTTCAAACAAATTTGTACCACCTCATTGGCTGTATATTATGTATCATCACTAGGTACATAGTACAAAACAGTCGCTTCCTCTGTCTCTATGTCCCTTTGTATGCTTAAATCTTTAAAACTACGGGACGAATTATAATGCGGTTTTTTGACGTGACAACAACATCTTATAATTGGATGGAGCTAGACTCATGCGGCATTACCTCGATTTGAGGCGTGCCATCTAAAACTTGAAGTGAAAGCGAGAGCGCTGAACGAGCGACAGAGAGGCACAATCGGCCTCCGTTCTTATGACGTCATCACGTTCAACTATCGTCAGTAATTCATATTTTTAAAGAAAGAAACACTTGTACTGTTTTACTTATCTATATACATAAAAAACAATTGCTGTTCGTTAGTCTCGCTAAAACTCGAGAACGGCTGGACCGATTTGGCTCCTTTTGGTTTTGAATTATTTGTAGAAGTCCAGGGAAGGTTTAAAATGTAAGAAATAATGAAAAACTGCTAGGAAACTAGGAAAACTAATATTAAAAATTTTCCCATACAAACGGAGCGGGTGGAACGAAGTTCGCAGGGACAGCTAGTCACTTATAATTTATTACTTTGTAATTAATAGCCTACCGGTTTCGCTTATACAGCATCAACAGGGCTAAAACTTAAACTAAAAAAAACAGGGCTGAAACTTAAACTACTTGAGTAGTTTCAGTTTTAGCCTTGATGATGCTGTATAAACGAAACCGGTAGGCTATTAATTACAAAGTAATAAATTATAAGTGATAAGTAAAATAGTACAAGTGTTTCTTTCTTTAAAAATATGAATATTTCGAAGTTTTGCCAAGTGCCGACGATGGAAAATATCAAATATCGTCAGTAAAACGACTTTACAGACCGAATCGCTTTTTTAACAGATAAAGTGATTGAAGAGGAAGGCTTATACGTATATTTCATATCAGAGCGAAGCCGGGGCGGTCCGCTAGTAACTTATAAGTGAATAAACCTACGCGACATAAACTCCTTAATACCAGCGCAAATGTCATTTCGTCGAAGCATGTTCTTAACATTTCCCTGAAACTTAAACTAATGAATTGAAACCATTACCTTTATTATGAGCCTTCAGGTGAAATCGCACTTTCTATTATGGTTATAAATTGATTATAGCAATAACTTGGAAAGTCGATAGCATCCATTTTAGAAGATATCATTTTAATACGATATGTCCATTTATAAAATGGCACGATTTTGATGGATGGACGAACTTTAATTATGTTTAATCTCTGTTACTCTTTTACAATTAAAAATGACTTCTTTCTGATTACAATTTAACTCGGGAAAAGGGTTTCTCAGTATCCGTGTTGGTCCGGGCTAATTTGCAGAAAAGATCATCTGCCTTCCTAAAAATTTACACGAAATACATTAAGAATATATAAAATATGTAACATTTCATTAACAAAAGTTTTTCTCTTAATATGTATTAATTAAGTGTCACGTTGTTCGTCCGCGATGGGCTTCTAAACTACTTACTTAACCGAATTTTATCAAATTTGCACACCGTGTGCAATTTAATCCAACTTGAAAGGTAGGATAGGTTACATCTCAATTTATATTTTAAAAAAATATTATCCTCTCTCTATAATATAAAAATAAATTGCTTAATATGTAGGTAAGCGCATAACTTCCAAACGGTTGAACCAATTTGGTTAGTTCTTTTTTTGCTGTGTTAGTTATTGTCAGAAAAAGGTTCTTATGAAGAGAAAAACAGGAAAAATAGCAGGGAAAATGGGAAAACCAGACTTTATTTTCCCCATACAAAATCGAACGGGTCAAACGAAGTTCGCCGCGACAGCTATTTTATTATAAAAATTATAAGATAACACGAATAAGTGCTACAATACTAAATATAATGGAGGAACTAGAAATCTACCAATGTCATGATCGTGATAGCGACATAAGACTCTACGTGGAAACAGTTTTTCTGTCATTATGACCATGTTACAGATTCAGTCAGCGGCACCAGTTTGTTTGGTGATCAAATATAATTTAATCGTTATGCCATATATATAACAGCTCCTGCGTATATTATATCATTCGAACACCACCTTTGAGATGTCAAATGCACCTCTTCCTCTATCTTCAGTAAGCATCTAAACCTTCAATACAACCTCCTATTTGTAAAGTTTTTGAGCGAACTTAAATATTTCATCTTTGTATCTTCACGCCATATCCCCTAAGTGCAGCAGCACAACCAGAGCACCCACGACTAGTCGAAAACATTAATATCCAAAATGTGACAGGTGGCAAGCCTATCGCCAACTGGGCACAGTTTTTTTTAATTTGGAAATTGAAAAAACCAAATTTTCTTCCACATGACCTGGACTGCCTGAGCAATCACGTCCAACACCTGGACCGCTAGACAACAGAGGCGAATGACTTATGTTTCATTTAGATGATATTAAAACTAGAAACAGGGAAACCACTATTTCTCAACCTTTTATTGTTATCTATAGACACTACACATTTTTTTTTTCAATATTGGAAAGTGTTCTTGTAATTTATTTGAGCTGTAATAATCCGAAATAGCTACTTAATTTCTACTTAAATTTTTACTGATGAAATAATCCTTCTAATATTATAAAAGCGATAGTTTGTGAGTATGTATTCATAGATGTTTGATACTCTTTCGATTTTCGATTCACGCTCGAATGACTGAACGGATTTTTTTGAAATTTGGAACACCTATTTTGTGACTTGAGTTAACATATAGGCTACTTTTAATTCCGATCACACATCGCGTTCCTGGGAAAAAGCGGGCGAAGCCGCAGGCAACAGCTAGTTCGCTTTTATAGTTAAATTGTGTGTAAATGTTAAATTTATTCGTTGTCTTATCCTCTGTAAAAATAAAATGAATCCCACATGTTCAAATTCAATCCCTTTGAAACAGGTTATTGAAAAGTTGGAGAGAGTGCAGACATTGCAGATTGCAACGACTTCAATCCGTCATGCTAGTGCAATAATTTGTATAAAAAAACAGCTTCGCTCACGTCTGTTTGAGATCATAACAAGCTCAAGCGCATCTCAATGACCAGTGATCACTCAAGTGTTTCTTATCTCAAGTGGTATCCAATGCTCTCCAAATGCACTGCACCTCAGGTACACTAAACACTTTCACTTTAAAATCAACCCTATGACATTAACATAAAATCTATTTTCCTCCAGCAATAGGATGTGGGTGAACAAAATTTCTACAAATATTTGAGTCATGGTTTTCTTTAACTTATTAACAGAGACACGCGGCTCATAAATCTGTCAGAATATTAACGAGGCTTAATTTTGAATGCCATGACTCCATGGGACTAACCTTGGTGATGTCATAGCCAACATCATCGCTCCATTAAATGTCATCAAATGGCGCTTATTTATGTATATTTTTAAGAATATACCTATGTATCAGCAAGTTAAAAGACTATTCAAATTGTGCTTATTATCAACTTTAATTCCACCAAATTTGTGTGGATTTCCTAACATAAAAAAAAAGATTTTTCACGCCCATATCCCCGACGAGTATTGTAGAGACACAAACCATGGCGTCCACGACTAGCCGAACACACTAATTCCACAATGTGATAAGTGGCAAGCCTATCGTCAACCGGGCACATGATCAATTACGGGCAACGTCATTTTTATTTCCCCAAAGTGATAGAGGTACAACCAGGCCACCCAAGACTAGCCAAAGACACTAAAGTCCTACAATGTAATAGGTGGCTTTATTAGAAAACTGAAAATACATATTTCTAATATTTTTTGTTGCCTGACCTGGGGATCGAGAGACCTCAAGAAGTTAAGTCCGATGCCGGACCGCTAGACGTTTTTTAACATGTTATAATAAAGGTAATTGAAAAGAATATGCAGTATTATACAAGGTGACTTCAAGGGTCCCAAATTCAAAAATCAACTTAAACCAGTGATGCGTATACTAATTTATAAATGCGAAAGTCTGTCTTTTGGCTCTTTTACGGCTAAACTAAACTTCTACGTTTATAGTTAGAGACCCGAGTTCAATCACTAGCTTTATAGATTTTTAAAAAATCAACCGCAAAGGACTATATTGGTTGTTGAAAATTTGTATGAGCGAACAGATTTATATGGCAATAGACTTTTTTAGTAAATTGTAAGATTGAGAATAAGCAGACGTCTCCTAATGGTAAGAGACAACCGCCGCCTATAGAAGCTACTGGTACTAATCTCTTTACTAATCTCTGCTTATAATCAGAATCTTAAGAGACTTAAGCCAGTCAACCGGCTACTCTTCCCTCCGGTCCTATCCTGACGATGATCCAAATATTTTATGTAAATCTTTACTTACTTTAATTCATGTTATTAAACATTTTTAATTTTATGATTAGTGTCCCGATATAACCCGGGTTTCCGCGGCAGTGCCAGCAATCGTAGCCACATAACACCTGGTATACTATAAAGTTAAGAAATAAAATAGTCTTGCAATGAGTCCACATTGTCCGAGCCAATAAAAGAAGGTTAAAAATAGAAACGCAGTAATGAATCCGAATGAAACCGAAATTGATCTATCTGAACGAAAGTAAAACGATGCTCGCGGTGTTGATGGCCGTCCAACTAGTCTTCTCGCGTGACTGCGTCTGCGGTTGGCGATATCGCGTTGCAGATGAGATTAGATCAACTTGATGGACATCTTAGTACAGTTGTGAAGTTAATTGTTTTTCCAAATTGTTTTTTTTTTGACAAGTTACACAAACTGAATCTAACCTCAAAAGTAAACAAATTTTATGCTTGTGTCATGGGTGCTAATCAATGATACTAATAATACACAGAAATACTTAAATAGATACAGAATAAATTTGATGAATACCAAAACCCGAAAATGCAGACATCTAAATGTTCATCACACAAATGTCTGCCCCCGTCGGGAATTGAATCCGAGCCTCGCGGTTGGTTGAAGTATTTAGGCGTGTACACTTGCCACTCGACTAACGAGGCTGTCAATTCAATTTCTAAAAATGATCAAACTATATGCTTGTTTAATTTGAGTTAGCCAACAATTCTAACACACGGAAATATTAATATAATAAACATTGCATAATTCGCACCCTCAGTAATATAAGGGCACTGTCCGAAAAACTACTTTTTTGGAAATCGTGTTTTAAGATACAGTAATATTTTCCGATATTATTCATGTGTTTAAACAAATATAATTACAGAGCCATTCTTATCTGTTTTGTCTTTCTGCTAGCGCTAACTTGAGAGAATAATCATTTTGTGACTTTATCATTCAAAATCCCAGTATACCAAAATTTTGACTTGGGTCCTTATATTACTGAAGGTGTGATATATAGATTTAGTTTTATGACTTATATTTTTATAAATGCCCGGTTCCTATATTCAACGAATCGTAATCCGTCAGCTAAACCATTCGTAGTTTGTTCAAAAGTAACGGAGCGTTACCAATATTTTCAAAAAATGTTTAGAATCAATAGTCGGAAACGAGCAACCGTTGTTAGTAATCTTACTAAGCGTACAAAATACTACCATCCGTAATCAAAACGACTCGTTTTTTAATATAGGAACCGGGCATAAATGTCTATGGGCAAGTAACACTAATTTAATATAGGTAACCCCAAAGTAAGCAAATTATGTGTTGTATTTTGGACTGGAGTCTGATATATACAAATAAAATAAATATTTAATATACCACAGACATATATATTACTTCTCTTTAAAATCATTGTAATATACAGATTTTGTTTTATTACTGAATAACACAATTAAGTAATAAAGCAATCTTGATCAAGGTTGATTTAATTTGTGTAAATTACGCTCATTAATACGCTTGTGCTATAAGTTTTATGCAATGATACATAGAAATACATAAATATATACTAGATGGTGGTAGAATTTCGCAGCGACTCGCCCGGTTTGCTACCACCGCCTTACTTATTCCTGCCACTATAACGTCCAATGCTTGCCGGTTCGGAGGGTAAGGTAGCCGGTAAACTTACTTTTGTTCGAAGCCTAACTTCCCGGCCTCAGGTTGGCAACACACCATTACCACCTTTGGTGTCTCTAGGTGGCGTGAATTTCTTACCATCAGGAAATCCGTCTGCTTGTTTGCCTTACAATATCATAATTTATTAAGCAACATCACCTAATAGTTCGGTGTTTGAAATATAGACTTGATCAGGTCTGAAGCATCTTAAAATATGTTTGTTTTTTTTAATTTTCTCATGAAAATGAATGTTGCCTTAATTTGAAACATTTTGTATTAAATTGGTATACAAATGTACATACTAAAAGTAAGGTAATCCCGCAAAATACCAATAATATTATGACGAAAATATAATCCGCGAGCCACATTGTCGATGACTGTACATCTAACACATATCATAGCAATTAAAAATATACGTGACAAAAACTCCTACACAATAAAAGTGGCATTCTTTATTACAATGCTTTCAATTTGTTATTCACTATATAAGAATAACGGTAGAGTCTGTATTGTGCTACGAGAAGTAGTTTGCCAGGGGATTAAAATGCCAATCAAACGCCAGTTAAATCTAGAATAAGCGGTAGTTTGTTGCTAGACATAACCTGTACCTGAACTCATTTCAATAAATAAGCATCGAATGTTGATCAACTATTGACTAAAATTGTAAACCAGCAGAAGCCCTGGAATAATTCCTATCCCACAAGTGAATTTTGGAGATTTGGCACCATCGGGAGAAAAGATAGGTGCAGCTTTGATTTTGTCAATATTTATGCCAATTTTTTATTGTTAGTTTAAGTGAATATGGTATTGGATTGGTATATGGTATAGTGAAATAGTGGGTATGGTATTGGTAAAAAAAATTGTGGATGATATTAGGTTTCAAAATGTGTTGACATAAATTATTATTTTCTAAAATGCTTATTAATTTTTTATGAGTATTGGTAGATTGTAAAAGGTCTACATTCCAAATTCCACATAAAATAAATTTCTTTTTAGAATGTTTCATAATGTTTTCTAATAGTAATTCTAAATTATTAAGAAAGATATCTACATTTGAACTAGGAGTACGATATATACACATTACTACTAAATTATAGTTTATTATCTCCACTGCACAGCATTCAAAAGAGTATGGTATGTGCATTTGTAAATCCAGAGTTTTAAAATGAAGTTCTTTACTGACTAATATACAGGTACCACCACGACGCTGGTTATTGCGCGAGAAATAAGAAGCTGTACAGTATCCATCAATTTTAAAATTTTGTTCAGAACTTTCCTTTAAAAATGTTTCAGAATGACAAATAACATATAGTTTACCTAGAGAGTCTCTCAGTTTACTAACAGCGGCTTGAAGATAATCACGTTTATTTAATGCACAATGTTTTGATGCAGTAATATAAATTTGTTAACGAAAAAGCTGATTATAATTATTAATATTTAATAAGGTAACTTGATGCAAACTTAAACTTGACTAATGGCAGATACTAACGGCAGCGCCAACCGCTAGACTAATTTTGAAATAGTTTGAAGAATTAGATGATTTGATTTACATATTATGATGGGTTAAACAAATCATGAACAAAATATAAATACAAAGTGGTTGAAAAAATAATTAATATACAAAGTCGATGTATTAGTGTATACGTGTACACAGGCTACTGCGCGTGCGCTAGTCTGGCTCTCCATAGCTATAGATATACTACATTGAATTATCATTAGCATGTCGGTGACGCGAACCGAGGATTTTATTCTCTACCAAAACGCTCAACGCGCCTAAAGAAGTTTTCACTTCATAAACGACTTTCAATACATCAACGTAGAGGTATGTACTAATTTTATGAACTGTATAGTATTATTTCTATATCAAAAAGCACTTGCCGGATCCAACATAATTTATATAATAGGATCACCTCAAAATCATAGCCTACCTTGCGAAAAAAGAGCCATCACAAACCGTGTGTTCCTAACTGATAAACCACGTAACAAAGATGCAAAATAAATTGTAGTATTTTATCCTACTTTTTAAAATCGGCTAAGATGTTATAACTTGCCTTATCGATAGAGCTTCGGGTGAACATCAGTTAATTAAAGAAAATAATACACATAGTTTACTTTTTGCTAAAGTTAACTATATTATCATTTGGCGCTGTTTAAAAATATCAGTCTACATGACCTATTTACCTGAATTCTAATTCTGATGCGTTCATCAAACTGCAAGTTTATTTGCCAAAGTCAACGTACACATAACAGTTTATGACCGACATTAAAACAATAAGATTTCTCGCTAGACTTTCAGAATCAACCTAAATAAATAGGACCTAGTTTCCGTCTTGCGACGCTTCCTGTTTTAAGTAATTTGCGAGAAATGAACCAGATGATGTCTAATGGTTGGGCGAAGAAAACGGTGATCACATTTTGGACAAAATTAATAACATAGATTAGCCGTTGTTCGTAGAAATCGCCTTGTTGGGGAGTTTTTGCAACATCAAGCTCAGGGAGGTAATTTTTATACTGTGCTTAAGTATACGTTTTATTGTTACGTGAATCCAGTGTCTAATCGCCGTTGTGGTCTAGCGGTTCAGTTGTTGGACTTGACTGAGTGAGGAGTGAGGAGGAGGAGGACAACCCGCATGAGGATGCATGTCGGGTCGGAAAACAAAAAGAAAATTGGATTTTTCCAATTTTCTGAAATAAAAAAAAGTTGCTTGGGATTGGATATGTGCCAGGTTGGCGATAGGCTTGCCAACCTATCACATTGTGGGACTAAGTGTCTTCGGCTAGTCGTTGGTGTCCTGGTTGTGCCTCTGTCTACCTTTTCGGGGATATGGGAGTGAAGATACTTTTTTTTAATCCAGTATTTTGACGCTAACTGATACGGAATGCAAAAAATACACAATGTAATTACTTATTAATCAAACGTTTTTAACAGGGTTGAGAGACGAATCAATAGACCGATATCCTGTTTTTTTGGCTAATGTGTTTGCTTACCTCGCGGTGTTAACAACTTCGCCGGACTTTGTGGGTAGGTATGCCGAGTACTGAGCTCGAAACATCATTGTTGAAATGGATGGTACTGTTCCTGTTTCCGAGGTGACCAAACCTCGACTTGGTGCTACATTCTGATTACTGCGTGGATTAATTTAAGGGGTTCGGGCTGCTATACGCCGACTTTAAGGGGCGGGCAGAAAAGAGTTCTTCTTTGCCGATACCAGCGGAGATTGTGTAGTGTAGATGTGTTGGAATTAGGAGGGAGGCTCGCCTTTGGTGTCGTTTTCGGGTAGTGACGGAGTCTCCTATACTTGATGGAGAGGTCCGCAGCCGGTGCATAGCCGCACGCGGGTGCTAGTACCGGGTTCAGGTGGCGAGATATCTTGATGGTAACAAAACAAGGCCAAATCACCAAACATTCTTCATTATCATGTGTCATTTGACATGTTGGGCATAAATTACCTCTGTGGTATTGAAACATCGCATAAACTTTCTAAATAAACTTCTTATTTGTTTTTCCCAAAAAAAACGCAAAATATTCCTTCACCTTTAAACACAAATTGAACTTCCTTTTTGTTATTTGAAATAATTAATAATATAAACATACGTAAATAATAACAAAAATAGCAATTGGGTGCGTTTATATATGAACTATTGACTGAACTTTAAGCAATGTTTATTAAAATAATTTATGAATTTAAATGTAGCAAGTAGTATCGAATTGTAGTTCAATAAAAAAGCACAAAATATTCCTTCAAATTTAAAAATAGAAACTAAACTTCCCTTTTGCTATTTACACTAATTAATCATAAAAACATATATTAATTATCACAGAAATGTAAAATAGGTGCGTTTATAAATGAACTATTGACGGGACTTTATGTAACTTTCATTAAAATAATTTATGAAATTTAAATATAGAAAGTAGTATTGAATTGTAATTCCATTAAAAAAAAGACAAGATATTCCTTCATATTTAAAAACAGAAATAAAACTTTTCTTTTGTTATGTAAACTAATTAATCATATAAACATACATAAATAGTCACTGAAATACACATTGGGTGCGTTTATATATGAACTATTGACGGAACTTTACGTAAAGTGTATTAAAATAATATTAAAATAGTAGTATTTAATTGTATTTTAATCAAATCAATGCTGTCAATTTAATATCTCTGGTATGTAATGTTAAACTGGACAACTAAATTACGTTATTCGCGTAATAATGTTAACTTCTAATACTTTTTAAAATATAATAGTTATTTCTGGTTATTTCAAACATTTATTTAACAACACTTTTTCTTGTTTCAGATACATTGAACTGGAATCAGTGAGACGTGAAGTGATTAATTCATAATCAAGTGGTCCAATATGACTTGAAAATTGAGTGAGTGAGTGAGTGTAATTTTGTGACCAAAACTGTGATATATTATTTAGTGACTGAAAAGATGGAGGCTCTAGAGAGGAGAGGGAAAATGTTTACTGTAACTGTCGTGGTCGCCGTGCTATGGTCACTATGTAAGTAAAAGTTTTTATTTTTAGTTCAGCGAATAAGCACACAGGTCTGTTGATGCTAAAAGACAACCGTGGCCTGTATTATTTGTGTAAAGCAGAACCTGCACCATTGTATTACATTCACAATAGATAAAACACGTTTTGTATTTATATAGTCCTGGTAACATTGCACAGGTTTATAAAACTCGTTAAATATTTTAACGCCATGACGTCATGACGTGTTTCGGTTCGGAGGGTAAGGTAGCCGGTAAACTTACATATGCTCAAGGCCTAACATTCCGGCCTCAGGTTGGCAACGCACCATTACCACCTTTGGTGTCTCTAGGCCGCGGTAATTTCTTGCCATCAGGAAATCCGTCGGCTTGTTTGCCTGCCAATATCATAAAAAAATATTATTCCTTCTCAGTCTTTAAAATATTATAATACAAATAGTTTGAGGCATTTTATGCAAAACATAAAACCGGTTCCAAACACTTACCTATTTAAAAATGTAATTATTCAAATTTCTAAGCTGTATTAGCATGTTTATTATTTACGAAGCTGTATGAGTTGTAATTTGTTCTGCTTTTATAGCTTTAGTAATAACTAAGTCCCATAAAATTTTATATACATTCGTAAAAACGAAGTAATGCCATTTTGGCAAAAATATTTTAAATGCCTTTGTCTAATATATCACCAATATAATTGTTGGGGACATCTAGTTACTTTATACATACCATAAAGTTATTGGTAAAGACGTTCCACACTACACTAGGGTTTTTTTTTATCTTTAAACACTTAACACATTCTCCTTGTCCAGGGTTCTCAGGTTTAAGATGTGTGTAATCAGAAGTTTTCATCTTTACGCACATGCGTCTTCTCTGGGGTTTTTAATTTTATATAAAGAACTGCAACCGGACACTTGCAGTATTATTGTGTTGAGTCGGTAGACTACCAGATATTTTGTTTTCAAATATAGATATCAGGTATTTGGTAATAAATCAAACTAAAAACCTTTGTGAAACGTCATATACGACTTAATTGATACTGTTATAACACTACTTTTACAATCTGTAACATTAATGAGTAACTCCTCATTATATAATTAATATAGTTAAAGTAGTACTAATTCTTTTTTTTTCAATAGGTAAAGGAGTAGAAGGTCACAGAAATCACACAAAAATGTCTTACGTGTGTCCGCCACAGTTCATCAGACTAGGACATAGCTGCTATTACTTCAGTGACAACAAAGCTACGTGGCAGGACGCCCTCTTCACTTGTAAGGTAAGATAAATATATAATATGTTACAATATATATTTAATGCAAATATTACAAAAAAATATATGAAGTATGTCTATGCATCTATTGAGTGTGTCCAAGTCAAATAAGATTTGGGCACAGTTGCTAGGCAGTTAATTATGAGCATGCCTTATGTGTGTCCGATATGATTTTTAAGACTCGGACACAGACACGTTATCTAAAGTACTCGTAATAGCCCCTCTGTTGACGTACAGAGCCAAATAATGAAACACTTTTTCTTATTGTGCGTTTCAAAAATGTTATTCATTTCTTTCATAACATTAAAATCTGTGGCTCAAAAAACAATTGAAAAAGCAAAATAATAGAAAAGCTTAAACAATCTCAATAGAAGTTTCTGTCTCAATCGTCCGTTCGAAAATCACCTAAAATGTCTTCTTTACGTCCATCAAATTTAACTATCAACACACTTTACATACTAAGAACATATTTAAAACACAACCTTGCTCTTATCCTTGAAAAGAATATTTTTAGAGTTAAAGACATAAATATAACTTAGTGTTACCAGTTTCAGTAACACTTGAAACCTTAGACAAACCAACTCACTATTCCTTAAGATATGGAAACTTTAAATACGGGTGAAATCAAAGATACTTCTAGTTTAAAATAATTATAATTTGCCAGGTTTAAAACACAACCTTGTCCTTATCCTTAACAAAATGGTTTTTAAAGCTAACGACATAAAAATGAACTTAATGCTATCATTTTCATTACCACTTTAAACCAAAGACAAGCATAACCAATTTTCTATCCCTTAAAATATGCAAACTTTAAATACGGGTGAAATCAAAGCTATTTCTAGTTCAAAATAATTGTTTGCCAGGTTCAATTACACTCCTAAAAGATATGTCACCGTTAGCTAGTCGCCTTTGAGACACGTCTCAAGCTAGATCAAGGTAAAACCCACTGAGGTGCACACACTGCCCGATTTGCATATGAATACGGCAGAAATAGATCCATACCGGCACAAGACGTCCACACAATGACAAGCAAAGCCATCTCATTTCACGCTTCTTAAATGTAACACAACACAAGCTCTGGTTCTTAGACGTCGGCTAATATTAATTTATTACCGGAAACTTTAGCCGAAAATATAATTTAACAATTCTGCGGATCGCTGATTGCCTGGTGTGCTTCAACCTTGATCATAGGATAAAATCCGATCAGACTTTAGTTAACACTCAAGTGTTTTCTTAAGTGAAACATCTTTATCGACGTAACAAAGAATTTTTCCAGCACATTTATTTGTTACGTTCATTGACATCTAGTTAATCTCCACGAAAAAAACACTTTATGTTAGGTATACCCGAATATCATACTTCGTGATTTTTATTTATTTTTTTTTGTACATAAAATACAAAATCGGCTTTTGCGTACGATTAATTATTAATATTGTCACCGATATCGTGGAGTGTCACAGAAAATATGTTTCACTTTAAAAAAAGGGTGTTGCTTTAAGATCTTCAACTTATCTGACTAGTCTTCGGTTAGTCGTGGGTACCCTGGTTGTACCTTTGCCACCTCCTTTGGCGATATAGGCATGAAGATACTTATTTTTATGTATTTGATTCACAATAACGAGTTGTTCTATTATATTCTAAGATAATGCGTAATTTTCTGGGAGAGCTACTAAAGTATTACGAAATTAAATCTCAAGCTTAAATTAACCGGTCAATTTATTTTTTATTTGCATCTCGTCAGTGCTAAAATAAGTATGATTACTATTAAGGACAAATTGTTTGAGTTTGCTGGCGCTATAAATTTCAATCAAGCCTATGTCATACGCGTTAACGAAATTAATGAATTAATTTGAATAGGCCTTGCTCCTTGTTATAGAAGCCCATAAATATATAGCAATTTAAGCAACATCCTATCACTATGACGGTAGTCCAATGTAAAATTAACAAGGGCCAGTAATATTATTTCTTCAAGACGTTTTCAGTTCTATGTTTAAAATTACTTTATGGAAGTAAGGGTTGGGTACGTCAAAAAAGGGGCCAAGTGCGAGTCGGATTTGCATACCGAGGGTTCCAAAGTGAAGTAAAAGTAAAGTATCTTCACGTCCATATCCCCGAAGGAGTAGACAGAGGCACAACCAGGGCACCAACGACTAGCAGAAGACACTAAGTCCCACAAATTCATAGGTGGTAAGCCTTTCGCCAGCCGGGCACATATCTAGTCCCGAGCTACAATTTTTTGTATAAGAAAATTGGAAAAACCACATTTTTTCTTTCTGTTGCCCGGCCCGGGAATCAAACCCGGGACCTCATGAAGTCAAGTCCAATACCTGGACTGCCAGACCACAGAGGCAGTAACAACAAAATAATAAAAAATGGTAGTAGAAATTTCATTTCCGGTGTTACACTTCAGAAACAGACAGCGCGGCGGAATGATGTTTCACGAAATAGCGATCTAGTTCCAATTTGGAATACTGAACAGTAGGGTTGTTACTCTTGAGTCTCGATTGCATGCGAATAGAAAATTGGAATTTCCAATTTATGTTTTTTACCTCTATTAAACACAATGGTAACAGACTGTTGACCTGTAATTCCGAAAAAATCAATGAATTTTAAAACAATTTTTCGTTTTTTGTGAACTAAATGTTAAATATTCTCTAGTAATATGTTCAAGAGTATCTTAAATGATATACCTGATTTCAATCTCCAATATTGCACGAATCGACATTCAAACATAAACCTACAGATAACTTGGCGACACTAATTGTTCTAGAACGTAACAGAGTTGAAGTATAACGTTATAAAAAAAGATTTTTTAAGAAACAATTACGTTATTTTTCTTATTATCGATCACACTATCACTGACTAATGTCCGGTTCCTATAATAAACGAAACGTAATCTAAAAGTTTAACTATTACTCACTTTTAATAATAACTTACTTTTTCTCTAGGCCTAACATCCCGACCTCAGGTTGCCAACGCACCATTACCACCTTTGGTATCTCTAGGCGGCGTGAATTTCTAACCATCGGGAAATTCGTCTGCTTGTTTGCCTGCCATTATCATAAAAAAATAGTAGTTTACCCAATATTAATAAAGCGTTATTCACAATTTAAAAAAATGTTCGGACTACCAAAAACGAACAACCGCATTTAGATATTTTACTATTGATACAAACAACTACCATCCGTAATCAAAACGACTCGTTTCCTAAATATAGGAACCGGGATTATGTTAGTATCTAGTCGCTTGTCTCATTCTATTATTATTGTATGATACAACGATATTTGTAGCACTTGAAAATAAATTGATCTTAACTACAACGGCTATTGAAATTTTTGTACAGATTAAAATAAATAGACCACCGTAGTGACGCGTGGGTTTCCTACGTCGGATCCGCGGGCCTGTTTATCTTATCTGTTACTATGTTATTTCAGAGGTAGCAATAGGGTTGTCAAAAACGGGTAATTTTTGTAGACGCCTCGTTTTTCAAAGGATTAGTAAACACCGAATGTCACCGATCACCAGCGATGCTCAGGTTAGACTTCCGCAAACAGTAATTTGTTTCATAGCCATATACGTGTTTCAAATTATATCATTTTAATTCATAGAAGACGTTACTTTTTTGAAATTCTTACTAAAATAAAAACATGTTAAATTTACAAATTCACCTTAAAAATATATATACAATACTTGTTGTAGCAAGACTGAACAGAAAAAAGCGGTGTAATGATTTTAAGCTTTTATATTTATGATGGCATTGTATTTGACATACAAAAGGAAAATTGTTATTTGCCTACTTTAGAGTTAGATTGATTTGTATACTTTTCTTTGTTTTTTTAAAATCTATGAAGGTATTTTGAGCAAATTTAATTTATCTCTTAAAAAATATAATCAATTGGCAGAAATTATCTACAGGCTTGTTTTGTATTATGATTGTAATTTTAATTTTGCATTTAAGCTTAGAGTGAAACAAATGAGTATAATTGATTTTACTGCTAGGTGCTTTTTCTGTGATTCAAATGTACTTTTTTGTAATGTTGACAACCCTAGAGACATACGCATGTTCCGCGTTAGAAATTCATCTCGTGGCACACATTTACAGTAAGGTTTCAGACCATGTGTAACTCTTTGTTATAGTTGTAAATCAATATCTAAATTACTATTATAAAACTGTAAGGGCTATTTCACAATAAAATTTCACTTTTCAATAACCGACATAAAAATATACTAACCACATAAATCTAAATGCAAATACAGGCTGATTATAAAAATGTTCCATTTTAAAACCACCTGTTTGACATAGCCTAGATAAAGTTTGTCTAATTTACCATAGCAATCAGATGGGAGTTCAAAAGAAAAACGTCTTACTGTTGTAAGCTTTTAACCGACATGGGAAAAAAGGAAGTTAAAAGTTTGACTTCTAATTTTTTGATGTTTGTGTATCGATTTCTCCGTCATTTTAAACAAGCATTTTGTGGAAAAGAATAAATTTTACTTAAAAATATGTATATGCAATGGGAAAGCGGTGTTAATAATAAAAATCATATGTTTCAAGATCAAGAGTTTTTCTTTCATGACTCTTGAGACTCTTGATCTTGGAACTTATGATTTGATATGATTACCAGCGTATGATATGATTACCAGCGTAGCAATTTGTGGTTTTTAAAAAAGTTGTTACTATGGTGACAACTGAAACTGTTAACATTCTATTGTTATCGTTAATCAAGTCGATAAAGAAGCGATTTACATGATTTCTAACGAGACTGTACTATTAAGTCTTGTTAAGAGACCAGTTTTTCCCGTGACGTCACTCAATCATACGACACACATTGGTATCCTGATATGGGGTAGTCTATCTTCTCAAAAATGGGTTTTCCAACACAATATTCTTGTTAACATCTGACTAAGTTCCGTGGTTTGAGCGTATTAACAAACAAGCAAACAATTTGTACCCGTAATAAATTTATACCTGTTATGTCAAAAAAATCTTGTACTTAATAGGACTATTAATGTTATAAATGCTAAAGTTAGTATATTTGTTTGTTACTTCTTCACTCAAAAACTACTTAACCGATGCTTATGAAATTTGGCACACATACACACACACTTGGATCAACACATAGGATAGTTTTCATCGCGAAAAAATGTTCCTGTGGGACAATTAACCACGTGGGCAACGCCGCGGGCAACAGCCAGTAATAGGTAAAAGTACTTAAACTTGTGTTGCTTTTTCTATAGTTTAAACTTTTCCCTAACGTACTTTGTCCTGTCCTGTGATTTTTTTTATGAACATTCCCTGACAATAACTTTTATGACTTATGACTACTTGAGCCGACAGACGTTGACATATTATCCTAATTATGAATTTTGTTTTTTATATGAGCCTTCTCCTGACATATTAAAAAAAATGCAAAATTGGTTCAGGCATGATCCGATGATCAAGAGATTTTTTTAAATATAAGATAACACAAGTATTTCAGTAATGATAAACTTGTTCCTCTTATCTCTACTGTACTTATTTATCTCTATTATTTATTATCACACTCGTAGTTCCTACGTTAATGTTTTTGAATGAAAGAAAGAAAGACAATTATTTATTTTGCGGAATATGTGTGTAAATGAGATGTTACAAAATGTTTAAGTATATCAACATATTCAACCATATTTTGGT
>NJDD01006429.1:28095-39163 GCA_002245505.1 Calephelis nemesis | reverse complement strand
AAAAACATTACAGTTTACTTATAGCGACAGGAATAGGAAAGGCGGTGGTAATAAACCTAAGCAAGTTGGTGCAAAGCGCTCCTCCACCAGTAATCTTGTTGGCAATGACAGGCTGATGGTACAGAGGATCCGAACTAAGACAGGGAAAAAAACATCCTTCACATACACATGATTTAACTGTGTTATGTTGCGACGAATCGCTTTAATTGTTGGTGCTTGCCACTGTTGTGTTTCGGCTTACGGTGGCTTTCTGTAAGGTAGCCAATTAAACTACCAATGCAATTTGGTTATCTATCTTAACATGATATGTGATAGGTTGGCGATAGGCTTTCCACCTATCACATTGTGGGACTTAGTGTCTTCGTCTAGCCGTGGGTGCCCTGCTTCTGGCTAACTCTTCGTGGATATAGGCGTAAAGATACTTTTTTTCTTAACATGAGAAATCTATCCACTTGCAAGCTTTCTAATTTCCAATTCCATAAAATATATAATTATATACATATGCGTGGTCAAATAACTCATACAAGTAATTACTTGAATAAGTACGTGCTTCATTCACTGCAGTAATTAATATTAGGCTGAGTACACAATGTAAAGAAGTAAATTAGTATAATCCATACTATCGACTCTAAAGCCTGGCTCATAATATAATCAACAAACTGTAATCCGTCAATATAACCATTGGTAGTATGCCTAAAAGTAACGAAGCGTTGCTCATAGTTATACAAACTGTTTAGAACTAACTATCAAAAACGAACGACTGTACCTAGATTTCGTACTTTTCGTACAAAAAACAACCATTCGTAAGCAAAACGACTCATTTCTTGAATATAAGAACCGGGCCTAAATCATCGTGCGTTCCGATCCGACGGTAGCTTTCAGAATTATATAGACACGTCACAAATATCCATTGTATGGTCTATATGAAATTGACGATTTTTAATTTAAATTTAATTCATACTAAATGCGAAAGTCCTTCTCTACGCTAAACCGCTGGACCAATTCAGATGAAATTTGTTGTAAACAAAGTGGAAGACTCGACTTCAGTCATAAGCTACTTTATTTTGCAAAAATCAATTTTCAATGATTAAGTATAGTGGTCAAAGAAACTTTGTAAACGTTTGAAACGAATCGTTTTGATTACGGGTGGTAGTATTTTGTACGATTAGTAAGATTGCTAACAAAGTTTGGTCGTTTTTGACAGTTAACTCTGAACACTTTTTGAAAATCACTCAGCAACGCTCAGTCACTTTTGAGCCAACTACCAATGATTAAAGTTACGGATTACGTTTAGTTGATTATGGGAACCGGGGATAAGTTAACCAAAAATAATGTTCGATGTAACTATTCTACCTTGACGAAGTCGCAGGCAAAAAAGGCAAAAAAGCTAGTAAATAATATGAGTGCAGTAAAATTGCTACTATCCGATTTCGACTTCAATATGTGAATTAAAATAGGACCATTTCGGAATCATTTCGAAAAAAGAATTATCAAATCACATCGTGAAATAGCTAGAGTCGGTTTTTTTGCAATTTTACTACGCTTGATTATAGAGGATTTAATTCAACGAATCAAATAATTGAAGTGTAACATACACGCACATGTAAGCCAATCAACGTGAACTCTGTAAAAGCTTTTAGCATATTGGATTAAGAGCTCTAAAGCGCTATATATTTTTTAAGCCGTGAGATATTTTTAAAGTATTTTCATGTCAAATGACAAGCTTCATGTCAAATCCATTAGGTTTGGCTGAAAATCCCTGCTTCTATCCTTCTTAATTGGCTATAAAAGTATTTTGGTATTGTGATATTTCCTTCTTTTTTACTTTAGAACTTAGTGTCTTCGGCTAGCCGTGGGTGCCCTGGTTGTGCCTCTGCCTACCCATTCGTGGATATGGACATATAGATACTTACTTTTAGTTTCTTCCTACTTTCAAATGTTCTAAAAATGAATTTCAAAAAAAGGCAGTGATGTTAAAATAGATATCCATGTGTACTCTGCCTAAAACTTAAAGCTATTATCAGCCACACGCGTGCCTTTTCGTTGGCGTAAATATAATATTTCAAAAGAAATAAGTATCAATCGCGAAACTGGCATTCGCAAGGCCGTGTGATTCTGAAAATAAACACTTGAAATAATTGAAAGTGTTTATAATATGAAATTATCTCATGATATTTTACCACTTGAATCACCACGCGTTTCATAAATTATTATAACATGACGTAACAATCTATGTAAACCGGGAGAGCAAGATCGATGAACTCATCTCTTCGAGATTTCACTAAAGTAGCAATCTCTGGTATCATTAAAATATTTGTTAATCGAAGTGGATTTTGACAGATTTTACTGTCATAAATATAGATCATACTTGAAAATTAAAAATATGACATTTTCAAACAGGAAAAACTAAAAATGTATTGGTTCCGTTGTGATGTTATTAAAAAACTATCTAAAATTAGTCCAACTGATGAAGAAACCGATATGGGACATTGGACATAGCTAAGCAAACTTTGAAGTAATTATCAGGATACGAACGTTAGTAGGTTTTATAAATGTTATTATATTTGGAATCCTTTTTTTCGGTAATCCGGGATTTAAATTCTTTTTACGCTACCAAACTTGCTAATTTTGCCGAATCCTTAACTTTCTTTAGGTTACTTAAGACTCTCTTTTCGGCATCAAAAATTTTGTATTACTCGATGAATAAGGTTTACCATCAGTGCCCTCCCGGTCTAATGTCACTACTAACAATGTTACAGTATTTGACACCCAAATAACGTTTGATATAAAATTTAACACAGAAACTAGTTCAAAGTGTAGGGCAGTTCATACAAAATTCATCTACAAGAGGGTTAAATGAAATGAAAACTTTATCCAATGTGTTATTACAGTCAGTATCTATTAAATATGTGTTTATATTGTCTGTTTCTTCTTCTTGTTTTATAATTAGCAGATGAAAACTGTGTGCTAATCTATCACCCGATTAATTTTCATCTATATTAAAAGACATGATTATTCAAATTAATAAACAATTTAATCTTAGTATTTGTTTACTTTTAGGTTTTCCAATTTAAATTTTAAATTATAGTTTATATGTTACTATCTTCCTATTCCGGCTTTGCTCGAACGCTATTATTGTTCATCATAAATTGAGATACCTATAAGCTATCCTATCTTTTAAATTGGATCAAACTGCACACAGTATGCAAATTTAATTGAAATCGGTTAAGTAGTTTAGGACTCCATCGCTGACGAACCACGTGACACTTAATTTATATATATTGAGATTTTGATGTAAACACTATATTATTATGAAGTTTTATCGTTTAGATAAAACTTCATAATATTATATCTATCTATATCTATCTATTAATATTATACTATCAGTAAATTTTGAGTCAAAGAATAACAAAAACCTAATTCATTCTCACAAACGTTCGTTATTATGATACTAATAGGATTTGTTATATCCAATGTGTTTTAAGGTATTTCAAAAAAAACCGAATCACATTAAAGTGTCTATTTTGGAAAATTTTAATCAAATACATAATGAAAATGAATATCCCTGGACAAATTACACAAATTGAATCTAACCACCAAGTAAGCAAATTATATACTTGTGTTGTGGGTGTTAGTCAACGGTACTATTACATAGAAATACTTAAATAAAAAAGAAAAAAATAGTAAAAAAAGTTACTACTACTTTGTTAGTACTTAGTTAGTTAATACTTAAATAGATACCAGAATAAATTTAGTAAACACCGAAACCCGGAAATGCAGACATCTAAATTTCCATCACACAAATGCCTGCCCTCGCCTCGCGGTAAGTCGATGTAGTTAGGCGTGTACGCTAGCCACTCGACCAACGAGGCGACTATAAGCTATCATAATATCGTAACATCCAAATTACGACCATCACAGTCTACCACCAATACCTGGCCTCGTTATCCCTTCACAAAGTCGTGTTCTAATTACTTGGTCCACCGAAATCTAAACTGGTTTACCGGCGAACAGGAACTCGTAAACTTTTATCGATATACCAAATTATGGCTTGTGCCAAATGCCCTGACGATTCCAGGTACATTATTATGAGGCAGTTAACTTTACGTCACTGGGCCAAAGACTTATGTTAGAGCTTGGGTAGACGATTCATCATTATCGGCCGTGGTCTCGGCTGCCGAAAATGATGAATAACCACTAACCCTCGTCGGGTTAGTGATTATTTTGTAAAACTCGAATAAGAGAATAAGAATTCAACTGAAATAACGAAATATTATGAAGAGGGGTATAGTAAGATAGCATATGCATTTATTTTTTTCATTTCAAAACCCATTTCTGTAAATACAATTATTATTATGTTAATTTTTATTACATTGTCTCAATTTTTTGGTCTGTGTGTCGCATGTCTCGTGACGGTGACGGTCAGAACGACCGAAGCCAATATGGCGGTGTTTATAGTTTACAGATATAAATCAAGTTTCACTTTTACCGTGGTTTCACACAAGTTTTTTCACATCATTACATTTTTTCTTAGTTATTTTTAAGCTAGTCAAAATTAACCTGAGCAACCTGAGTAACAAGTGATTAGAGAGTAGGGAGTGGGGTGTAATCTCAAACTTCACAATGTATCACCACGTCCCCCGAGAGTACCAAAAGTAATAACAACATCAGGTGATGAATTGACAGCAGATCGTTAGAAGTACGTTTGACTTGTTTTAACTTGATACATTTCATATAAAATAATAAATGTTTTTGAAATTATTATTATTAACTCTTTATTGTACACAACTGATATTACAAACAAAATACTTAAAAGTAAAAAAAAGTACAAAAGGCGAGCTTATCTCTAACAAAAGAAATTTCTTCCAGCCAACCCGTAAAAGGAAAGTAATAAATGAAATAAGTAGACTTGGTGTACAGATAACTAAACTACTAAGTATATACTATTTAATGAACTAAAACACATGTAATTAAAAAAATATAACAAAACAAATAAACAAAGTTAAACTAAACATAAAACTAAGGTAAAATTATATGAACGAATTGAGAGTCTATGACAAAGAAATACTCTTTTAGATGTTTCTTGAAAGAATCAAGAGTTTCGCAGCCACGAATTTCATGAGGTAAGGAGTTCCACAACCTTACAGCATGGACTGTGAATGAATGGGAATATGCAGCAGAATGACTAGAAGTGTATCGCAACAGAGTACGAACATTTGAACGACAAGGCGAATCAGGAGAATGTAAGAATTGAAATGAGTTACGAAGGTAATTAGGAGAAAACTGATTAAAAAGAATTTTGAAAAGCAAGCAAAGAATTTGAAATTACGTAATAACATTCACATTTAGAAGAAGTATCTTCACGCCCATATTCCTGAAGGCAGAGGCACAACCAGGGTACCCACGACTAGCCGAAGCTAGCTATGTACAGTTTGTAAGTTCGGACAGAGACGTTTATTTTATCTATGTATCAAACATGTATCAAACAACAAAATTAGTACATACGTTGAAATTATCGTGTGTAATTGTTTTTTTATGGTCAAAATGTTAAATAATTTTATGCAATTTAACTCTTTTATAAAGTAAGAAGTACTTTTATCAAAGTACGTTATGTCTACTTCCACTGCTACAATCTTTTGTCTGGACTCCGTTACGAAAACGAGAGTCGTTTCGTCAACACCGAAACAGAGTTTCGTTTCTAATAAAGTACGAGTGTATGGGATTAGGTCAATGGTATTTTTAGAGTTATGTTGTCGATTACGACCTATGATAATAAATATTTATACATACAAGTTGTTATATTAAATGCGGCAGAGTTATTAAAAACCGTTTTTAAACGTATTTCATAGTAAAGATGATAAAAGAATGCGTGTTTTCTTAAAAGTCGATTAAACTAAGGCTTGACTACGTGAATTAGTTTAAAGTTTCTGAAATAACACGTTTATTTATTACTAGTCTTAGCATNNNNTGATTTTTTTGTAATATGTGGGTTGTTATGTATTATTTTTTTTGTCTTAACCTTATGACAGCGTCTTTGGACATGTGTTTGCCTTACACGCCTTACTTTATTAACTAAACTCTGTTTAATAATAAGATGCTAAATGTTTGTTTAAGTATTTTTTCGTTATAGTGTCGTGGATAAGAATCGACAACAGTAGCATACAATTTGCTTACATTTGGCTTAGATTCGATTATTATTATATATCCAGGAATATTTCAATTAATTAATATCACAATCTTATCACAAGCTAAAAATGTGTTCGTGGGATTAATTAATTAAATTAATGAATCAGTAACACAATAAGCACGATCCCTAGATTAAAACCTTTTCATTTAAAACATTTATAAACTGTGCCATTTTCTAGAATTCTATAAATTGTGTTAAATAAATAGAACAGAGTCACACGTCGTTCAGCAAATACACTTTGCTGTATTTGCATTTTGTGTCATTGAGAAACATGAGTCAGGGCACGTATGGACTATTTGTAACAATTTTCTCAACGCTTTACTGCATTTTATTATATCATTGTAGGGATGACATCACTAGCAACGGGAAAATACTAATGCCTGTTGACATGGGTCAATAGATTGGACTCAATTATTTTTATTTCATTCATAACTATTTCAGCCTTGACTTATTTGCCTCTTAGACTATAAAAGGTATTTAATGAAGATGTATCGTCACTAACACTACATAGCATAAAACAAAATCGCTTCCTCTTACACTATGTCCCCTTGTATGCTTTAATCTTTTAAACTACGCAATGGATTTTGATGCGGTTTTTTTAAAAGATAAAGTAAATGAAGAGGAAGGTTTATATGTATTTCATAGCTGTGCGCGGCCAGAGCGGGCCGCTAGTTTCTTACAATTTATTGATGCTAGTGAATAAATAAACGGGTCAGTAATGCTTTCTTGGATGTCATTAGTCTATGATATCATGATTTGTTAATTGTGATTCTTATAATACCCAGCAAATGTATGTCATACGAGTGAATGGCAAGTGGATAGCCATTTTAGATGGAGCTAACTTCCACGAAAACAATTTCGACACTTAAGTATCTTGATCATCAAAATTTGCTTCCAAATTACTTTTCATGTGTTAAAATATGTAGACAAATATTTGAGCGTAGGAAAACTGCAAAAAACCAAATCCTATTTCATTACAGTCACGATTTGATAATTTTAAATGCCCCCATAAAAATGTCAAGATACTGCGTTTAAATTATATTCTTAATCACTCAAGTGGTTTTCATGACGGCGCAGAAAACGTTTAGATGAGTTTATCTTGGATCTATTGACATTTGAAAGAGAAGCACTAGACTAACACGGTCCTTAGTCCTTCTATTATCAATTGCTGCGAGTTATGCTATAAAATATAAATTATTAAATAACTTGCAAATATAATATTTAATCAAAAGTTCAACATTCATGAAACATTAATAATATAATATGATACATTACTCCAATCAATTTTAATTACATATCTTCGAAGTTGTTTAACAAACATTGAGCTTGAATTGCAGCGAAATATCAATTTTCAATTGTTGTGTTAATTTTTTTCGAAACGGAATTGCTTAACAAAATTCCGACTGTGTGTGCCGGGCTTTTAACAAAGCCAATTATAACCTTAAAATTACATGCAAATGATAAATCAATAAACGATTACCCTTTTTAAGTCCACTCGACCTCGTGTATATTGTAACAAGTGACAAACATAACATTCATCTACTGATTACATCAGTGGCAGTCTCCATTGAATCAGGTGTGTCGGTAAGGCCATTCACGGATCTCGTAGAAAACAAACACAGACAATCGTGTAAAACAGTATATTATACACTACTAATTGCAGACTTACTTACTTACTTGCAGACTAGCTAGTTGCTTAATTTGTAAAGACGAAGCAAAACTTGAAGACTTCCCACTTCTGATTAGCCTTAAATAACCAACGTTTGTTAATTATCCGAATCTTAAAAATAAAAAGCATCTTAATGCCCGTATCCTGAAGAAGTAGATATAGGTACAACCAAGATGAGCACGATCAGCCGTAAGGTTTTTATTTCCCCAATTTGATAAATGGTAGACCCATAGCAAACCGGGCATTAATCTAATCCCGGTAACAATATTATGTAATTATTGGAAAATTTAAGAAACCCATTTAGAGTTGCCCGATCCAGAAATCAAACCCGATACCTCATGAAGCCAACACTAACAAAAAATAGCAGAGACGACCCAATCTAATTTATATTATAAACGCAAAAGTTTGATACGTTAGCAATAAGTATACATAGATACATAAAAAAATAAAAAAAAAACTGAGTTGCCGAATAACAATACAACCCGCTGCCTTCGTATCTCGCTATTGGTGCCTTTGTGCCTATTAATGGGTTTGTGCCTTTAATGTGATAAGAAAGCAAACAAGCAAGGCTATCCTAAAGCTGAACGTTGCCTGTAGACATGGTTTTTGGAGGTGCGTCGCCGTGTGGTCGAATTGTTTAGGCCAGTGACGCAAGTTTAAGGGCTGCTCTACTGTCTTGGTAGGAATATGACACGGGCTAAAGTGGTAGATGCTTACCCAGACAAGTAGCACATCACTTTACCACCACTAGCCCCCAGTAGACTTAGAAGTTGCTTGGCAGGAAGGCCAATAGTCTATTCTAGTCGAGGGAACAAACATTTACCATCTTATTAATAAACAAAGACTAAAGAAAAAGCTAAGTTGATATCACAGTATAATAAAGATTAAAAAGCCAAAGCCTTTACCATGAGTCGGTATAGATTACATCTTGTAAGTTACGTGTCGAAATCTATGACACTTTTGGTCTAAAAATGTGTTTCTCAGCAGAGGCGCTGTTCAAAGTTTTCATAAAAATAATTTACAGACACGGTAGCGATAACAGTAAACTTGACAAGCTGTAAACTCAAGGTAAGGGCTCAGGTTAAACCTTAGTTTACTTTACTGCTTGTTTATTATTATAAGGTTAAAAAAATATAAGGAGATTTTTCTTCTCGTTTTGGCTTTCAATATAAAATCTCTTATCGTCTAGCGATTTCGTTCAATTCAATGATATCAGATTTTCTGTCTATTCGTCGTTGCTAGGTCGTCTGCCAATAAAACTAATTGGTGATTTTGGTACATGATGTCAAGTGCTTCCAATAATACGTCTGTCTCTTGACATAATTGGCTATTATTGGGTCGTCCTTCTGTCGTTACTTTAGCAGTTAACGTACACTTGTCACTTGAGAAAACATTACATAAGAAATTGGCTTTTAAAAAATATATACCCCGAAAAGTTAGGCCAAGCACAACCAATGCACCCACGACTTGCCAAAAGCTATTTTATAAAGCGTCGATTTTTTTTTGTAAGAAACTTGAAAATACACATTTTTTTATCTTGCCTGACCCGAGAATCGAACCTGGGACCTCAAGCAGGTAAATTCGACGCCGAACCGTTAGATAACAGAGGCAAAACTTTATAGATATTCATATAGGAATACACTTAACTTTTTTCATATGTTACGAATATTACCTCCTCGTTGGTCGAGTAGCTAGTGTACGCGCCTAACTACATCTACCAACCGCGTGGCTCGTGGTCGATTCCCGACGGGGGCAGACATTTGTGTGATGAACATTTAAACGTCTGCATTACCGGGTCTGGGTGCTTATTAAATTTATTCTGGTATTTATTTAAGTATTTCTATGTATTAGCGTCGTTGACTAACACCCATAACACAAGCATATAATTTGCTTACTTTGGGGTTAGATTCAATTTGTTTAACTTGTCCAGGGATATTTATTTTATTTATTTATTTATTATGTACCTTCAGACCTGTAATACATTACAGATGCCAGATGCTATAAAAGCGAAACCGGTTGGATGATTTCGTAAACTTAATTAAATTAAAAATTTTACAAAGCCCCAAGGATGGAAAGTATACATTAAATTTATTGTTATCCATAATAGGTCTGACTGTTTTTTGGCGCCATCGAGAGAAAAGATGTACGCAGTTTTTTCATTGTTGTTGAATTTAGTGTGCATGTTGAATAAAATTAATCAATTTTAGTGGTATACTGATCGCCTCTGTGGTCTAGTGGTCCAGGTGTCGGACTTGACTTCATGAGGTCCCGGGTTCGATTCCCGTGTGGGGCAACAAAAAGGGAAGGAGCCTGGTTGGCGATAGGCTCGTCTCCTATTATATTGTGGGACTTAGTGTCTTTGGCTTATCGTGGATGCCCTGGTTGTGCCTCTGCCTACCTCTTCGTGGATATGGGTGTGAAGGTACTTTTTTTCTAAAGTATAAAGTACAGTAAATTATCGAAACCACATTTGAAATGTACCAGGGCTAGGTAACACAGTTTTTTACTAATTGCGACGTGCGCGCAATCACAAATAGTTTAAAACCGCAAAACAAGCCATTTGACATGGATTCTAAGAATTGCCAAAGACTTTGTGTTCTACATCGCGGAATCGTACATAATTTTTATTGTTATATATCTATTTATATGTTCTGTTCTTTTCCCCTGCTCTGCTCTCCTGTACACATAATATCTAATACCATAAAATATACATAAAAACCATGCTATCTTTTGTGCCTAGATAATGGTAGAAGTACAATTAAATAAGTAAATGAAAAATGTATTGTTTCTATAGTTTTTATTAAATGGCCTCTTTGGTCTTATGGTCCGGTGACAGACTTGACTTCTTGAGGTCCCGGGTTGGATCACCCAATTGGGCAATAAAATAAAATAGAAAATGTGTATTTTCAGTTCTTTAATAAAGTTAACGTTGCCTTTGATTGGATATGTGCCCTACCTTACCTATCTTAGATATGTGGGAACCCGTTTATATATTGGCATATAAAGTAACCTAGGTCACTCTCCAGTCCTTGACTATATCCACGCACAAATTTTGCAATAGCCTTGCTGTATTGGAACGTGAAAGAAGAACAAACATACGTTTGCATAAATATTAGTAGAGAAAGATAGTCGTAATAAAATATTAGGGCAGTTCGTAAGGTAAGCCAAAATTAACGAAGTGCTTACCAATAAGACTACTGGTGGTGCAGTGT
>NJDD01006428.1:78117-91257 GCA_002245505.1 Calephelis nemesis | reverse complement strand
GGTGTCTTCGCCACTTTGAGAGGATGTTGAATGAGACAAGAACCAAGGTTCTAATTTGATTTATTGAAATAATTCCTAAGTATATATACAAAATACACCGACACACACATTCATACAAAATTCTTTGTGTCTCATCCGTGTAAGTTGCGGATGCAGCATCTTCTAGTGGTGAAACATCCGGACGTGATTGTATGTGTATTCCGCTGTCCTCCTTTCAGTGGCGTGCCAGCATTTGCTTGTATGTTTAATGTGGCTTTGGTCACGTTGAACAGGGGGTTCATAGAAAACTTTTATTTATAGTATTATTTAGAAATCTGTTGATATACGTAATACGAGAATTGTAATTTTTTCAGGCCCTTGTTAACAGATGAAGAAGCATTACAATTGAAATCTCTCTTAGAAATGTACCGTGTAACTTTACCTGAATTTAAAAAAATACCATGGAAGGAATTAAAACTAATCCCTAAAAATGAAAGGCCTAAGCCACCCTCAATACCGTAAGTATCCCTAATTTATTTTATTAATTTTTCTACTAGGTATACAGCAAGTTTTTTTTGTCACCATCCAAATTTTTTCTAGGCATAAGGTATCTATAAATAAGTCCATTTATGAAAAAAATAGGTATCTAGCAGGTAGCTATCTAGCATGTCAGAGCACTCAGCGCGTAGGTACGGTACTTTGTAGACGACTTTGCGATGTCATATCTTAATATTTTAATATTGAGGGATACTAAAAGAAAAAACACGTATTAATTATTTTCACTTAAGATCAACATATTAAAATTTGGATGATTAAAAAATCAGGGTGTATAATAAAAAATAATTTTGCTGTTGGTCTTGTAGTTGGTTTAAATTGCTTTGAGGAGTTTAAAGGAGTTTAAAGAGGAGTTTAAATGATGAATTTAAAAATTTAATTGTTTGTTGGAAAAAAAGGTTGAAGACTATTTATTTATTGATTGTATGCTTCAATAATAAATAGCAAAAATAATAAAAATATATATTTTTTGAATCAGTAAAACTAATATGTAGAAATATAAAAAAAAATTAGAACCAGATGGGTATTACACTATCTTGTCCAAATTATTATTCAATCTGCATTGTTATTTGTGCTTCATTCAATGACCATTTCATTGATCATGACCATCTTAGTATTAATTTTATTTTTTGTACTAATGTTATTTAGGTTTTATTCTGGTTTAATCCTAGTCGTCCTTGATTTTTTTTAAGAATTGTTTAAAGCTCAACAATGCTGACTTTATGTAGGTGACAAGAGTTAAGAAAGTTTGCCTTGATCTACTATCAACATCAAAGTACACCATTGTCATGTTCTGATTTGTAGAGTACAGTATCTGGTACACTTACTCATATGATTCCATCTTTATTGACTGCAAGTTGCTTGCATATCTTACCTTTTAATTACAAAAAGCTGTTTTGAAATCAATATTCATTATACATTCTTGCATATTTTTAATTTTCAGAAAAGTTAAGGGGCTTATATTTGGTTTATCAGAATGTAAGGAGGCAGTAAAAGCAAATACATGTTCTGCAATAATAATTGAGGCCACTGTTAACCCAAAAACAGTTGTTCAACCATTTGTTGAAAATTGTGTCACAAATAACATACCTGTAGTATGTCTAAATAATTTGAAACCCATGTGTCTTAGCTTTTTTGGAATACCTACTCTCAGTTTAGGTATTAAGAAAGATAATCTATCAGAAATCAGTGATAAAATATCAGAATTATCCAGATGTAAAGGAAATATCAATGTTCAAGTAACTGATAAACCTCAACTTGATAGTAAAGAAAATATTATGAAAGAAATACAAAAATCTGAGCCGATGCAAGTTGATAAAAATTTACCATGTCCATATTTATATCGAAAAAGTAAACAACATCGAGTTTTTACACCAAATAATATCTTAGCAACTGGAGATAAGAAACAATTTTTAGGACAAAATTTTATAAATTTGACTGATAAAAATGTTGATTCTGACACTAAGGGTAATGCTTATATGAAGATGGTGTTAAAGAAGATTGCAAATAATCCAAACAGAATAACAGGGAAGAGAAAATAAATGTAAGATTCTACAGCTTGGTAATTTTAATATTGATCCTTAAATATTTAAATACTTGAAAGGATTATCAAACCAGTTGATAGTCCACCAACGTCTCTCTCCTATTGGTACCACCGTGTTACATATTCATAACCGCCATTACGTCAGTAATTGCCATTTTCAATTTTTAACCTACTCAAAAAAATGGGGAGGTTATTCTCCTGTTTTACATTGTCTAGAGGGTATGTTTTTATTTTTAATTTCTTCTTTATATTTGTGTCTTTTGATTTTTTTAAGAAAGATAGGTCATGATCCTGAGGTCTGATGTAGTAATGACAGATGAAATCGATAAAGTGTGACTCAAAAACTACTAGTAGGATGTTGATAAAATTTATGTAGGACCATTTTGAAATCATTCTCTATCTTCCGAAAAAGGAACGATAAGTCGAGACGTGGATAATGAAATAGTTGGATCGATTTTTGCAGTTTTGTTGGGCTTAATTATTTGAAAAAAGTTGGGTGGATGATAAGCTTATACATGTATAAAGTTTATATCTGAGACTAACACCCGTATTCAAGAAGCATACTTAGCTAAGTAATTGAAAAACGCTGTGCTAAATACGACATTTAGCTATGTGTTTCTTACGTCAAGCCTTCATATTCATGAACAATACTTAGAACTGATTATTGAACTAAGTATTGTCCATGAATGAATGGCTCGACGTAAGAAATACAGCATTTTCTCATTACTTAGCCAAGTATGCTTCTTGAATACGGATGTAAACTTGTATTAGTTACTCGTGTTTGTAATGCAATATTTGCAAAAAATATGGAAAGGGAAAAGTATGATTACTGGTGGTAAGAAGTACACATCGCATGGAGCCTTTAGATATTGATGGTAAAGTTCTTTGCAACAGCTTGTTTAGAATATATATAAGTACTAGCTGTTACCTGCGGCTTCGCCCGCGTTTTCGCAGGAACCCGTTGTGTGATCGGGATTAAAAGTAGCCTATATGTTAATCCAGGTCACAATCTGTGTTCCAAATTTCAGACAAATTCTTTCTGCCATTTGAGAGTGAAAGAGTAACAAACATACAGACATTCTTACAAACTTTCGCATTTATGATATTAGTAGGAAATTCGAAAGCTAAGTTTAATGACGTTTATAAAAGTTTTTTCCGCCATAATAACCACCATTATAATATAGAGCTATAGCTATAAAAGCTATATCTATAAAAATAGGAGTGTTTTAAAATAAAAGAAATATGTTTGAAGAGTGATATTTATTCTTAAATTACTGCTTACACAAAAAAATATTGGAATTTTTAATGATCAGTACTCAAAAAATGATAATTGTTAGTATTTTATAAGCTTAGTGTTAGAAGCTTTTTATACAGAGCACTGATAAACTAGATTTTTTTCTTAAAATATTTTTGTTAAAAATTATGCTAAAATACTGTACCCCTTGCCTTAACAAATGTTAAACGGAGCACAGTGTATAAATAGATAATATTTATCTTACGATTTCATTAGATGCATTGCATTTAAGGTTTTATAAAGTTCAATTTAATAAAAATCAAACAACACATATCCATTAAAACTATCATGACTATTCCATACAACACTGCTTAAAACCAAAATGTACTCTACAGGAATAACAAATATTGTAAGAACTAAAATCTTTCTGCTTTTTTGCAGATAAAAGTGTTGCAATTTTCGCACTTGTTTGAAAATCAAATCTAACACACTGTAATGAAAATGTTCACAGTATAAAGCCACAACCCTTGCGATATTGATGTTAGCAGCTATGCCAATGCGCAGTAATACTTATTTATTTGATATAAATAAAAAAAATGGTTGCAATTTTTTTGTGCACACACTAAACCAATTTTTAATTATCGCGATCTTCTTTCCACGAAAGTAATAGAAAGAGACAATCAATATTAGATTAGTCTGTACACGACATTTCTACAAATATTGAATGTAGTAAATGTCACAATTTAACAGTCCGGACTAAGCTGACACGATTAAATGCTCCATCTCTTTTGTTTTTGTTCCATTTGAAAAAGATAGCATGCATGTAAAACAAGTTTAGTTTGTGCACAGCAGAATAATTACCAGTGTTTATTAGTTATATGTTCGTTCACAAAAATGTATATTCTGTTGGGAATCAAACCTGAGCCTCAAGAATGTGTAACATAAATGTGAACGCCGAATTCTCGACTTTTCCTCGACCGCATTTGTTATTACTGTAAAATACATTGACACAAATTCGAAATGCTACATACACAAAGATATTACATATAAAAATATAAAATATCAGTGTAATCACCATAACTTGCTTTAAAGATGAATGTTAAACCTTAACAAATACGTAAAAGTTAACAACCAACAATTTCTCAGTACACAGTACCAAGATTGTAATAATTATCACAAGATTCATTATTGCCAATACCTTTACATCTTTTGGATTCCAGTATATTTTACATTTGTTTTTATACCAGTATAAAGTAACAAAAAAACAAAAAGTGGACTGCATTTTAATATTTGAAGTTTAAAGCATATTTATCTTAAAAAAAAACATTTTTTACGAATTTTTTTTTTTTGTTAAGAAGTTTCGAATGAGAATTAAATATTATAGTCACATTATATAAAACTGTGGGAGCTATATTCCTTAAACAAAACTTATAATACGATAAGCACACTTATGTATACTTCTATCCGTTTGTAAATATTTTTGTATGTATATTAAAAATGAATAATAAAAAATAATAATTATAGAATAGGTTCCTGGGCCCCAAAATAATTTAATTTCGGAATTTTTGTCTGCTTGCGTTTTTCTATTCTCCAATTTTTTATCACTTTATACTGGTAAATAGTATTAAAATCGTTGCTCGACATATTTTCGTTGTAAATGACAAGTCACATGAACGAATTTGAATTTCTGTTGTTTCAAATTGAGGGTGTTCTACAATTAAATGGTGTACCATAAAAGCTTGCCTCATCAAGGAGAAAGAAAAACATAATATTTCGGCTTTAAGTCTAAGATATTTGTACATTATTCGACACTGGTGCGTATTCTGTTTCTATAAACTTAATAAGCTATTGATATGTTAAAAGAAACAAGAAAGCACATTTTACCTACGCCATATTATCACGGTGTACAAGTTTAATTTGATAATACCAAATATGCCCCATCTCTTTCTCTATGAGAAGATAGAGATAACTTAAAACGAATTAGAATAGGCACTAGTGCATCAATGTAAATACCAGTTCATTTATTCACAGGGAGAAAATCTAGAAAACATTCAATCTAAGATTTGCGGTACCTTTACCTTAATTAAATTTCGTCTAGTTTTTTATCTATTAGGGAACAAAAAGTATATACTTTGTATAATAAAAGTATATAAATATTAATAGAACAGTATTCAATAACAACATAATATATATTCTATGTAATATATTTTACATTCTTAACTAACTTAAAATATAAAATAAAGACATACACTTCTTAGAAGTGTATATCAATATTATTATTGTACAAAGGAAAATCCTTTACGAATTATACATTTTTTTTACAAAAAAATCTATTGTTGCTGACGTAATAAAATAATTGCCGATAAGGCTTTCTTGTTAATCCTTGGCATGCTTAAAAATATTTAAAAACTTTTTTACATTGTTTGCATTGAACATAAGTCGCTACTCGAGCCGATTGAAAGAGTATGGTAAGAATTACGGCACTTGGTCTTACATTATTTACAAAATTAGACTACTAGACATATAAGACCTGCCTGTAACTTATATAAAGATGTCAAGTATTAACAGGCCATATTTTACAATGGCATTCAAATTAAAATGATTTAAGTAAAGGGTACCTGTTAAAGTAACAGTGCTGAAATAAACTTTGAGATAAACTTGAAGTTTTGCTTTCTTCGTGCATTCAATTATAAGCGCTACCTTATCGCCAGTCACTTGTTCTTTAATATATTGAAACAAATTTCATTATTTACCTAATGTAAAATAACAAATTCCGTGTTGCCTCTAGATGTGACAGATGTGACGGTCTAGAACATAATTAGAATATTTCTTCTTGTTTCAAAAATGCGAAACCTCATTAATGAATCTCCTATTACACTAACATAGATCAATAACATGATCTTGACAAGGACTATTACAAATTAAGTGCATAAGAAAGGTAATTGGAGGAACTTCTGAAAAAGTTTTATATACTTGCTCGTTGACACTGATTTATTCCCAATTTCATTCTAGCTTATTACCGGTGGTTATACCTACCACGACACATTAAGCTGCTCTTAATCTACACCAACATACATTTACTGGCCTCTATACAAAATAAATTCACTTTAGCAGTAATCTTGAACCTTTTCAATAGGTTAATATAGTTTAGGAAAGAATAAATATGATCTGTTTTAGCATTTATAATCTTAAAGACACAGAACTGGGCCTCAACATTTCTTTAAAGGTAAATGAATATCCAAATTGCCTTCATTTTCGCTCATCCATTAATATAACATTTTCATATATTCAATACCATTGAATATAATATGTATTGATTTTAACCTGATTGAGGTGAATTTCTGTTTCTAAAAAGTGATCACTTGAATGTAAAATCTCAATTTCATTTCGAAATCAAGGATAATTCAAAAATCATCACGAAACCCTCATATGTTAGATTTCCATTATTCGTTTGAGTCAGTTCAATGAGGCGGACGGTGAAGTGGAGCCTCACTCGGTCTGTAACGGTCCAGTATTATAGCACACATCTTTTGTGCGTCTGTCTCCTCAGGATATGTAGCCATTGCCTCTGCAACTTGAGCTTCAGGGAAAATACCCGCCAAGTGAAAATGCATTCGTCTACGCGCTTCCCAATGTTGCAAAGCACCTTCGGAAGCGCAAGGGGAGATAGATACTCCTGCCATGTGTGGTGCTAGAGAACCAGCTGCTCCCACTGGAGCTGACGACACTCGAGCTGCAGAGGCATGAAGTCTCGGATCGCAGGCTGGGTTCAATGTCAGTTGTCTTGCAAGTTTCCTATGAGGATTAGGATCGGGTGGAGGCTGAGAAGGTCCAGGTATTTGTGCGCGATCAAAATGTGTTGTCAATGTAGCGTCTGCGAGACGCGGAGTTGCTGAGTGCGCTCGAGCCAGCGGCTTTTTATTATCTACTGGCCTTCCGCCGGGAGGTAAACTCAATGTGTGCAAATCACGCGCCTTACGAGCTGCTCGCTCAGATAACTTTTCTGCAACAGATTTGTGTGATCGGCCAGCACGTTCTGGGTGGTGGAATTTGCATTTATTGCCGTATGTACATTTTCGACCGTATGGACAAGCGGGTGGTGGATCAATTTTAGATGGCGGTGCTCTTAAAAAAGCGTCTAACGTCGGCCCAGACCTTCCAAGAGGGTCATCGGGTGGCATAAACCTGTCATTTACAAACGAATACATAAGCAGGCGTTCTTCCACAACTTTACGGAATTCCGGGCTTTCTGCAGCAAGGTCTCTATAGTTATCGTTAGATACTACGATGCCGTCTGTTTCCGCAGCGAGACGGAGAACGTACCGGTCATCATAGCAAATGAGACGCTTGCCTCCTAGAAGTCGACTCGGTGTGTAAACGAGAACTCTGTCCCTTTCAAGCCGTTCGAGGACATCTCGATCTGCCACAGGATTGTCTGGCCGTGACGCTTCTTTTCTCCATTTCGGTACAAACACTGTGATCTCTTTGTGCCCTCGTGAACGAAACCAGTCAACACATATTTCAATGCCTCTACTTGAAAACACTTCTTTGTTTCCATGGCTGTAATGAAAAGAAAAAAGTAGGTTTACTTTAAGTTTACAAATTAAACAATAAATAATAAAAATAAAATAATAAGTTTCAAATATAGGTAACGCTCAATGTATTTTTAATGCGCATTAGATGCACAAATCACAAGCTTCACAGAAAAAATGTGCAGAATGTTGGGACCTAAGTAATAAATGTTATACCTTTATCCTATCTTAACCCCCGCCGGAAAAAGAGATGTGTTATAAGGTGACGTGTCTGTCTGTCTATAACTTCATAACTTTTGAACGGAGGGACCGATCGATGCGGATTTTTGTTTGAAAGCTCACGCGATCAAGATAGTTCTTTGATTATATGTACGTTTTTATTCAAGAGTTATTAAACATTTTTAGAATGTAATCCTACCTTTTTCATATAGGTACCTATATGTAATATTTTAGCTGTTCACGCTATCAAATTTCACTTTTGCCATTTTAGCAGCATTAAAATTTGTGTCTTGATGAAAAAACAAATGTATATTTTTTAAATCGTAACCTTCGACCCCAAAAAAGTTTTATCTAAAATCACGAGCGTTAATACATAAATATTGCTGACAAAATTTTGGACACTGATAACAAGTCCCAAGTCAAAATTATCATTATGTACCTAGACAATAGTTTCCAAACTTTTAAGACAGCGGAACAAACAAAAAATCATTATATGGCACTCCATATCAAATGATTAGGTAATAATCAGAGACACTAATTTATCAATACTAATATTATAAATGCGAAAATCTGTCAGTCTTTTGCTCTTTTACGGCTACACCGTTGGACCAATTTTGAAGAAATTTAAAATGCATGTAGATACAGAATCGAGTTCAAACATAGACTATTTCTTTCAAGTCAAAGGACTATAATAGGGCGTGAAAAAATATATTAAAATCGTAAATACTCCACGCTGACGGAGTCGCTGGCGAACAGCTAGTACTAATATAAAAAAACTTCTGTACAAATAAATTACAATTATTGATAGGTACACACTTTTTAAATTCAACTTTCTAGTTAAATCACTTAGGGCTTACACTTGCAGGTTCGTGGGTTAAATCTTTAACTCGGGAGTTATATTCGAACCTCAGTTAAATTACTTTAAATATGGCAGTTGAAGTCATTAATTAAAGCCAGGAACGTGCAAGCGGAAGTTAATGATTTAATTGGGCACCGAATTTCACGGGATTCTAGCGACTTTTCAAAGAAATACCTAGATTTCAAGGAACTCACATTAGGAATCACTGACTCAGACCTAATGTCAAGTAATGCCAAGGTATGAAGTAATAAACAGATTACGCTCGTAAGCTGATTTTGTAGTTTAGCTGATCTGTGGTTACTTTTAAATCTCGATTTCATTCGAATTGGAAATCGGGATATATCATATTAGGTCTTGAACTCAAGAGCGCATAATTAATGTTTATTTCCAAAAAATCAAAGAATCCGATCTTTGTGGTCCGATCGATCGTTCGATTGATCCGATGTTTGGTGTTGTTCCGAGCTCCTTTGCAGAATAGACCATCTGCCTTCCTGCCAGGGAACTCGTAAAAGGCGAACTGCGATATGCTTATCGTCACTAACATCCGTGACATCCATAAGGTCGTAGAGTTTCGCAGCGACTCGCTACTTTATTTATTCCTGTCTTTTTGGAGGTTAAGGTAGCCGGTAAACTTACTTGTGCCCGAGTCCTAAATTCCCGGCCTTAGGTTGACAGCGCACCATGACCATCTTTGGTGTCTGCTTGTTTGCCTTCCAATATCACAAAAAAAAATTAATTATCAGATAAATGTTCAACTAAATGTAATTTGCTAGTATTGTGTTCCAAAGTATCGAATGAAAGAAAGAAAACATTTATTAACACACACATTACAATGAAAAAAAAAAAATAGATAAAAATACTATGCAAGAAACATAAACAAAAATGTTACAAACGCAGTGTGCAGCGCTGTGTTGCTAATGGGAGAAACACTTAGTATATATTGTCAAATGACATATATCCGATTCCAATTTGCATGAAATCGAGAGAGTAATCCTACTGATCTGTCAAAAATCAAAATGCCTTCGTTTTAATTCACGATAATGAAATGGTGTCAGCCTAGTTCAAGTAGCAAGTGCAAGTAGACCAGGAAAGTAGTTTCCGAAGGTTATATGCCGTACATTATTCAAATCATCGATAATCAAAGTATTTATCACTTATCAATTATTATGACGTGTTTGTATGAGATATCAAAACACTTCACACGTAGACTTCCTATGATACCGCGGATAACTTTTGATGATTTCCTTCGATTGTACTTTGGACTTTGTGTGGTATTCGAAAGAGGCGAGTACCTACATATTAAAATGTACCTTATTTATTACTTTCACATCGTTTCCAAAGGTAGACTGTTCGGCGATTGCTTTATTATTTGATTCGTCGGCTTGAGACGAAGGGTGACAGGTTCAAATCCTGTCTGGGGCGAAATTTTTTCTTTAAAATTTATTATTTGATTGTTAACGTACCTAATCATATATAAGGGCGGGCCTATCATAAGGGATTTGTAAAAGTGTGGATGTTTGTATTTTTTTTATGTTATAGGAAGGCAAACAAGCAGACGGATTTCCTGACGGTAAGAAATACACGCCGCCTAGAGGCACCAAAGATGAAAATGGTGCGTTGCCAACCTGAGGTCAGGATGTTAGGTCTCGAGCAAAAGTAAGTTTACCGGCTACCTTACCTTCCGAACCGGAACACGTCGCGACGTTATGGCGGCAGGAATAGGTAAGGCGGTGGTACCAATCCGGGCCAGTCGCTGCGAAACTCTACCACCTAGTCAAATGTCACGGTGTTAGTGATGATAAGCCTATGCTCGCCTTTTACGAGCTGCCTGGCAAGAAAGGCAGATGGTCTATTGTGCAAAGGAGCCCGGACCAACACGGGGATTGTATGTTCTGCGACTTAACCGATTATAATGAGTGTTTAGAAATAGATTAAGTTCTTAAACATGAGGCTATATCCTTGTAGAACGATGAAGGGTACTTTTCATTGCGAAATCTTAACAGATTTCCGTATAAGAATTCAAAGACGTTAATGAGTTGGGGAAACCTACAACAACTAGTACAAAGTACTAATGACAACAATATTTTGTTATTTTTTACACACTGGAATTATTTGTTATTTTTAAATAATGTGTTCAGTTCGTCTTAAGCCATTGATTGTAACGTAACAAAGTTGTATACATACATATCTTTACGCAAAGTCTCCTGCATTGTAGATGATCCTTGCTACATCCATTCACACTCGCATTTTATGTCTGTTTTGCTAATGTTTCATCAGTCATTCTTTTCACGTGATCAAATTTTTAAACGTAACACATACATCAGTAATTTTCCGAACGGAATTGGACTGCACACTTCCATTTCCAATGGGTGCGTATAATGCTTTACAACCTCATAAATGCATTGAAAAATAATTGGTTTGCAACGCCAGAGGATTATTACCTACTCACTTAACGTAAACCACTTTTACACTTTAATAAATCTACATTTATAGTTCAAGAAACAAGAACAAGAATTTGTTGTTAACTTTACCGCAGTAGTTTATTTTTTACAGGCGAAAGCCATAAAAAGATGAGGTCGGTTCTGATTATTGCCTCAAATTTGGGGAGAATTTAACAACAACTTGTATAAAAACAAAATTGAAAATAATTTATTATGTCAAACATGTAAAATAAACAGAAAATAAAATTTACCTCATTGCCACGTTGCTTCCGTCTATAACAATATGTCGTAAGGAAGCCCTGTCTGGCGTCGTATCTGGTTCCACGGGCAGCGGCGGAGACGGAACTCGCGGAGGCCGCTTCGCTGCAAGTTTGATGAGCTCTGCCAGTAGCTCGTTCCGAGGTGGATCAGGTCCAAGTCTTTGTAACGCTGTGCGTGCGAGACGTTCAGAATAACCAAGTTTCACGGCAAACTCGATCTTTGCCTGAAATAAAAAAAAAATACATGTTTATAATTTTTGCTATTTTATATAGTTCGCTATATATGAAGACAAATTTCGCAGCCCCCAATTAATGAATTTCTAGGGCAGGGCTTCCCAAACTTGAGATAACAGAACACTCACCATATTTTATTTTATACTTATATTATGTATATGCCTCTGCGGTCTAGCGAACCAGCATCGGACTTAACTTCTTGAGGTCCAGGGTTCGATTCACGGACCGGGCAACAAAAAAAATACAAAATGTATATTCTGGTCTAGGATCTGGCCATAGAACAAAATCGTGGATCCCGCTCCTTAAGCTTACGGACGTCGCACTGCAATTTGGCCAGGTGTGTTTTAATATCCTTTTTGCCATATTCACGCAAGCTCTGAACACCTACATAGTCACAACGTATTGCATTTTAAAATATACGTAACGGAAGATCACGATTACGTTAATAAATGACGTTTGTTCCTACTTATATTACGTAATCACTCGGACAGCGACACGCCGCCATTTTAAATAATTCATTGCAATTTCTTGGTGGGAGTTGCAAGTTACTAAATGACGCATGCGAGCTTACAAATACGTAAAAATAACTAAGACACTTCAATTTTTACACTTTACAAAATAAAAGTCAACGTAGGAGTTGAGCGAGAAATGAAGATTTTGGATTCAATTCTTGCTTAATTATTTAATTTCGTTAACAAAAATTAGAAATAATTGGTAAATTTGGAATTGGTAATTTAAAAAGGGAAACAAGACGGTTTAGTCTTCCATAAGAAGTTATCACTTCAAAACATTAAAAATTTTAGGAAGCAAAAACATTGCGCGGTTAAATGTCAACATCAAAGACGTACCCAGCGGGATAGTCCAGGGGGTTCCCCCTGAAACTGTTATCTCTATTCTGTGGCCAGGGTGACATATTGGGCTAGTACACCGGTCATCCTACCCTCCAGCCTCTAGGACCGACGTTTCCGCTGTCATTATGGCGGCAGGTGCAGGTATGGCTGTGGATCCCTATTCCCTACCCAGGCAAGTTTCTGCACGGCATTCTATTACGGTCAAGTTAGAAATAACCCATGTAACCTGTGCTGGCTTCTTACGGGTTGGCTGGCAGGAAGGTAGAAATGATAGACAGAGGCGTGAAGATCTTCCGTCATTTTTGTAATAACTTTGTGGTTATACAAAATGCTACAAATTTTTATACTTATTAGGTAAAAATTTATTTGTTTGTTTCCGAGATGCTTTTACGTGTCATTTATTCATGAAAACGGACCCCCCCCCGCCCTCATA
>NJDD01006428.1:59808-72118 GCA_002245505.1 Calephelis nemesis | reverse complement strand
TCAAATTGACTGAAATTTTAAATATTCCGTGTTTATTCAATGCCGGATTAGTTACTGAAGATTCAGGTTTCTTGCTTTATCCACAACCGAATTATAGGGGGTCGAAAATGGATGGTACGGCCGTGCCGCTTTTTTTTTGCTCGACTTGGCGGGGGCACTGCCGTGCCCCCAGATTGGACGCTAGAATTTTATACATAAGGTACTAGCTGTCTGTTTCGGCTTCACTCGGATGGTATTATTTTTATCATAAATTGAAACTTAAGCTATCCCATCTTTTAAGTTGGATCAAACTGCACAAAGTGAGCAAATTTTATTGATATCGGTTGAGTAGTTTAGGAGTCCATCGCAAACAAACAACGTGACACGTAATTTATGTATATTAAAATTATAGTCAAAAAACAAATCTATTTCCATTGTTTATTGCATTAAAAGGTCTTAAGGAAGGTTTGGTCAGCTGATAATTAATAAAATTAACCTATATATTATGTACTTTGGGACTATTTTAAGAACAATAAATTTAAAATTAATCATCTTTAAAGCAATTCCAAATTTAGAAATATTACTGAAGACACGGACAGAAAGTTTCTTCGGAAATTTATTGTATAATAACTATCGACGTATAAAAAAAAATAAAATAAATTCGCACCTTGAATTAATGTTATTTTTGTTTATACGATTTCATTTAATTTACTATTTATTTTTATTTAGTTATATGTTATTTTAATTTTATATTAGGTATAGTGCAATTATGTTAAAAGTAATCATATTTTATTTATTTTATCCTTTTATATCTAAAACATGTACAAAACCGAGTAAGCATTTTCTCCCAGTTCACTCTGCGTAATGAATGATGATGACAAAAAGCACGAGGATGGTGCTTAAAATTAGACAAAAGAAAAAAAGAAACCAATTTTGATACTACGCAATTGATCAACAACAGTTAAATATTTAATCATACAAAATTTTGGAGTACAAGGGCCCTGAAGATCCTTTGATCAGCGAAACCGATGTCTAGACCAAAAACATAAAAAAGTGAGAAATAATTTATAAGAAAAGCTTTGTTCTACGCTAAGCTGATGCAGGTAGCACATATGAGGATATCACTCGATAATAACAAATACCCTTGACATTTCTGATAAATATTTAAATAATATTCATCTAATATTATACTGGATATGATGAAACGTATTTACGTACATACGTATTGTTAGCAAAGACACTCAGTGGGAGAGCCGGATATACATTACAGTCATTATCCATACATTAGCGTCTGACCTAAATTTAAAATACGTCGATTTATTCATATAACTACACATAAAAAAGTAGAAAAGCGAAATCCGTACGTACGTTCCGCTAAAATTATTTTGAAGTTATAAGTCGAGACGGCTACGAAAATTAGTAACAGAACGATTTGAATTTTGAACATTATTAGAATGAGTCAGTTTATTTGTGTTGAGTGTGTGTTCAAGAACAATTTGAATTTTGAACATTATTAGAATGAGTCAGTTTGTGTGTGTTGAGTGTGTGTTCATGTCGAGTCCTTGCAGGGTAGGACAGAGTGCAGTGCATAATATATACTCGTAGATAGTGAATACACATATCCACATATCTCAATTTTTGCATCTTTTGCCTAGCTTGTTTCACATGCATTATTCTTTTCATACTAATTGGTATGCCGGTTTCGGACACTCTCGACACCACCCTAGGATAATACCCGAGAGATAAGTAAAAAAAGTTAAGCGATAGTAGGGGAGCCCGAGATGCCCCTTTGGACTTTGTCTATTAAATAGTATCTAGATTAAAAAAAAATATCATTTTAGGTTATTCTTTTTAGCGGTGCGTTGAGTTGTCTAGGGCCTAAAAGAATAATTACTGTCACTTGATCACAGGAGAGCTCATTGAATATGAATAGCGTATATGCCTGATGTATGTCCGATGGCATAAATATAGTTCGCTGTTATTTATTTTTATTTATTTATTATTGCACCAACAAAGTATACACAAATACAAAACAGTCAAAAAAAAATATTAAAAAAAAAACAAGTCATGTGTTACTCCAATTACAGGTGCAAATAGCTTTCTTAAATTTAAAGCTGCACGTACACATTAAATTAAAATTTAAGCAATTATATAAGTTAACAATTAAATGAAATCAGCAATTAACAAATAAATTAACAATCAAAATTAAATTACAAATTAAAACAAACCAACAATTGAATTAAATTAGCATATCAATACTTATCAAATAAATTAAAACTATTACATCACATATTTTTAAATAAAACATACAGTATATTAAGTATTTAAAACTAAATTCGAAAAATTCATACACGTAAAATATAATATAATTATAGTATTTTAGTGCATATATATATAACTTCCATTGTCAATGTAATGCATTGGTTAAAATTAAAATTTATTACTAATATAAATAACGAAAAAAAAATGAAAAACTAATCTTTAAGTAATCGATCTGTTAATTTTTTAAACTGAGCTAATGAGTTTGAGAAAATATCTATTTGGGTGCATTTATTATGAATAGAATTATAACTTCTTAGTGATCGGTTTAGTGGACCATTTCGACACAGATTTGATTTTGAACTACTTGTTTCAAATGACAATGAACAGTCACCTAGACTTGGTTTTTTAAAGTTTCTGACCGTCTTACTCTTATACGCCTTGTACAAATTATCAAAAAATTTAAACATTCACTTATTGGCGTGCAATAAACCCGCTGTACTTTTATCTAACATGCTCGAGTGTATTTTCAAAATAAAATAATTAATACAGATTAATTATTTTCATACTATTTCATACTTATTCCATACACGCGCTTTTCTATTTAGAGATTTAATACATAACGGAGATATTAATTTAGCATGGTACAGGGTATCTCCAATTACCCATATCCTAATCTGACGCGTCTGAGTTACTGCAAAAATCCTTTCTTGGACTTCCCTACGTACATTTTCAAGTTAAATACCTGCCAAGAATTAGTTGTAATTATGGTCGAAACTGTCACCATTGTTACCATACTACAGGGCATGGTAGGCAGTTAACTTTGCTGGACGTCCAACCTAAGTTTAGCAACGCGCTGTTTTTTTTATTTATTTTTTATCATATAGGAAGGCAAACAAGCAAACGTACCACAAGGTGCACGACGCAAGACGAAGTGCAAGACGGATTTCCTGATAGTAAGCAATTAACGCCGCCTAGAGACACCGACGGTGGTAATGGTACGTTGCCAACCTAAGGCCGGAATGTTAGGCCTCGAGCAAAAGTAAGTTTATCGGCCACCTTACCCTCCGAACCGGAACACGTCATGACGTTATGGCGGCAGGAATAGGTAAAGCGGTGGTACCAATCTGGGCGAGTCGCTGCGAAACTCTACCATCTAGTCAGTTTTAGTGACGGTAAGCCTATGATCGCCTTTTACGAGCTGCCTGGCAAGAAAGGCAGATGGTCTATTCTGCAAAGGAGCCCGGACCAACAAGGTTTTTGGTCCACTTTTGATTGTAAGAAAAGAAAGAAAGAAAATATATTTATTTGCGGAATATGTGCGTTAAGGTTGTTACAAAATTATTTAAGCTTTCCAACATATTCTACCACATTGTGGTGTGCAAATATTGAAATATTTTTAAAAACTGATTATTTAGTTATATGTAGGTATACACAATGTTTAAATATTCATTTAACAAATAGTTTTATTCTTATTACAATTTGAATTATAACTTACAAACAATTTAAAAATGTTAATAATTTTAACTCTGTCTACCGTAAACTACCACCGTAAATAGACGACGTGTATGTATTACCAGGAAATCCGTTTGCTTGATTCCAATCCCATTAAAAACCTACACAAAAACCACAACTCCATTTCATGTGTGTAATGTATATGTATCTATTATATACAAAATTTAAATACCCGTCGGACTTTATTCAGGATTTTGTAAATCAAATTATACAACCTTCTGACCTATCCATGTTAAATGTTAATGTAATTAATGTATATTTGTATTTAATCAATAAGCTTACTCTGTACAAGCGGCGCGGGCGCAGGACAGGGTCATGAGGCCATCAAGGCGGATCTACGGATGATCATTGACCTTTACCGACCGAGTACCGGTTATAGGTATTCACTGCATATAAAAATTGACAAAATGGAATCGTCAAGCATCCATAAATTGGCGATATCGATGAGAAAGTATCGAGTTTTCATTTTTGCACAGGATTTATTGGTCCTCCTATTCCTGAATCGTCAAAAATCTATTTAAAATTGGATGACCCGAAAATATTTTATGAAAATGTTAAAGCATTCCATCCGATGTTACACTTGACTACATGAGGTCCGGGCTCGATTGCAATGATCGGGAAAGAAACAGAATATGTTTTTTCTGTAATAATAAATATATACTTACCTAATTTATATACATGCATACATATTTTTCGCCAAGTCCCTCGCGAGGTAGGCAGGATGTATTTAGTGCCAAATCTCACGACCCTGGCAGACCTGTCTGGCTTCATTACTTAGGTATCACACTGTGGGACTAATTAATACATTCGGCAATGACCTAGCCTACCTCTTCAGGGATGGGGGCGTGAAGAAATCCGTTTGACCCAGGTCCTCTGTGTAGAATGGACCGTCTGCCTCCATGCAACATAGCTTATGAGAGACAAGCATTGGTTAAAAGGGTCATAACCAAGAAGATTTACAGTTTAAATTATTCAATAATTTTGCAATAGCTTCCGGTAGTGCCATTTGGAAACTACTTCTCAAACGGCACCACCGTCGTCGGAATGGAACTGTCAATGCGTCATGCATCCGTGAATTATCTCTATTAACGATAAGAAAGGAACGGATTTTTTTACAATTTTACGACTAAATACGTGGAGTAATTTGAGAAGCTAAAATTTCGAATCAAAACATACCGTCAAAATGTCAAGATGATCGACAAATCAACGTCGATATCAATGAGCACTTTTGAAATAAATCATTGATAACATACCTAATATAAAATTTTACAATCATATAAATTTTACTCAAACGACATAACAAAATCATCAATTTTACTAAAAATACAAACAAAACAGTGCATTAGGAAACAGGTTTTTGCAGTTTGTTACAAATTTCAACATTTTTGTAAACTACAAGCCGACTCGGCGAACTTCGTATCGCTTGACATTAACAGCTACGAACAGTTTGTATAGACAAAATTGAAATGTGGTTTTTCCCACTTTCCCTGCAATTTTTCCGCCTTTTCTCTCTAGATAATTCTTCTCCTGACAATAACCAATACCACAAAAAAGAATTAGCAAAATTGGTGCCTACGTTCAAACGTTATCTGATGACCACGCAAAAAGGGGATTCATTTATTTATGTATATGTAAAACTTGATTAATTTAATTTAATTTTGTTAAAAATATAATCTATAGGAAACTGCTACAACTATTATAATATATCATATCATGATATATTATGCTACACCTAAGTAGTCGATGATACATAGGCCCTGGTCATTTCCCACCATATTGTTTTTTACGGATAGGGTCTAAAAAAGTCCCTGCGTACTCTTGCATGAACTTTTTTTTAAAAAATACAACCCGCGAAATGGTTACATTGCTAAAACCCCTGTGTTTGGTTAATTCGGCACCGGAATAAAGTATAACTTATCTACTTTTAATACCAAACGCTTAAGCGGTTCTCTTAGCAGAGCTAAATAACTTGAAAATCCAGACAAAGCAGTGAATAACAACACCTGGTATACATTATAAAATCAAATTCGTCTACAGTAGCTTGTGACGTACTACATACTACAATACAATCCGATCATCATGTTATTTTTAAAACTTTTCTAATTTAAAAGTCAAAAAAACATTTCGATGTCGTTATCGTTTTATTTGAAGTAGTAAAACAAAAACTTAGGAGTTGTTCACATGAGTGATATTTATAATTAATTCGGTGTCAATGTTTTGTTAGAAGACTGCCTCTAGCAAAATTTGCTATAATATTATGCATTTGAATATTGATCTCCCATAACAAAATGGTTATTTAAACAATATATAAATATTCCTAGTAGTGCAGGCTGCTAACATAAATATCCATAACTTTTTTATAACATTAGACAGCGAACAACACAATATTTCCCTCCTAATATAAAGACTATTGTAGACACATTTTATATTACAGGTCTGTCGCTGTCCTGTGGCCGGTTTGTGAGGCCTATTGTGCAAGTCTACCAGTCAGCTCGATTAAAACGAGCAGAAGACAGGGATAGGAAAAATGATTTTACTAACTTATCGTTTTTTATAAATTTTTATTTGCATAAACTCGTGTGAATACACCATTAGGCAAATCAACATCAGCGTTAGAACTGGCAGCGGGTCTCCGTCTGATATTAACTTTAGATTGTAGATAAATTCAATGAGCAATGTATTTTACAATACTTTTGTTATAATATCACAAAATAATAGACAAGCCGAATTTGTTAAATGGGTCATTATCAACAAGACCACTGGTGGTGGAGACTAGATGCTGTGCAGCATTTACCCAGGTACAGATCCACTGCCTTACCTATTCCTGTTACCATAGGGTCAGTGTCATGAACAGGAGGGTAGGGTATCTTGCACTAGCATAACACCACAACCACATCATAACGACGTACCAATCACATATATGATGTAGAGCACAGTTGTATCTAACAATCAGGAGAGCCGCATGATTGTTCGCTGTCTTACGCCATAAAAAATTTATTGTCCTTTTGTCTAGGCACCGTATCTGCCTTCTAGTCTCATAAAATAGTTTGAAACGCCTAATATCTAAGTAGAGATCAAACTGCAAAGCGGATACGCGCTAATCTTATAGACTACACTAAATGTGAGCCACATCCGTGAAGAAAGTAAGGTCACAGCAAACAGCGACTGTCTTACTTTAGCTTAACCAAGTTTTAGAACTAATCATGCTCCAGGGCTCGTATTTTAAAAGTAGTTCACAAATACTATATTTGAATTGTCACTTTAGGCGTGTGATTTCGAAATCGAATAACTAATAATAGGTATAAATGCGAAAGTGTTGCTTGTAAGTATGTCCCATTCAAGTCAAAACGACAGAACCGATTTTAATTAATATATCATATTATATATAGATTAATCCTAGGGCGCTGGTAGTTTTTTTAAACCCGTTACTTAAACAGAATGCGACGGGAGCTAACTAGGTGTTTCCCACGAAGCCGGGGGCAACACCTAGTTGGATTATTTAAACCTCCTCAAACCTCAAAAGTTATCCTCTGACTTAATAGATCCTTTAACAGCATAAAAACTCAAAATATCGTGAAAGAAAAAACTAAAAAAATACCTAAAAATCTGGCACGATGTTTGTGGGAATTTTATGCACTCTTGTGACTAAGTACACAGGTGAGACAATGTCATTTTGATTTCGTTATATGTAAAACCTAAAATTGTATTTTAACGCCCGACGCAAAAAAGGGATGTAATAAGTTTGTACGTCTATGACGTTATAACTTCTTCACCTAAGAAGCAATTTTGATACGAATGTTTTTGTTCCAAAGCTGATGTAATCGAGATGGTTCTTGTTAACTACATAACGATAGGGTTTATCGGGTGTTATTGATTTCTTTTTATAATTATAGAAAAAATACAAAGTGACATACTTAGATAACATTCTTAACAAAATCACTCTTAAACAAAGTAATAAAACACGTGATAAACAGCGTTATTATCAAAACTATGTATTTTTTTCGGTTCAATTAAAATTGAGTTGTAAAGTCCCAGCTGGACAAACATATATTGCAACTTAAATAAAAGCTTGTAACAAAAAGTCGTTTGCTATGTATATGGGGTTCCATAATGAGATAAATAACCAATTCTTCTCAATATGGTCTTGGTCTGATTACGGTGTAGTGAAATATTTTTTTCAAAGCAGGCCGGGACCAACACGAGGAATAGAGGAAACGATGAGTCAACTGAAGATAAGTGACCACAAACATCTTCAACATTAAGAATGTCTCAGACGCATTGACGACTTTTAAAATAACTACGTTCTTGAAGGTCTTCAAGTAAGTTTTGAAACCTGCACTAAAAGCAGATTATGGTTAAAGAATAACTCGGTGCAACTATTCCATTTAGAAAGCAAGTTCTCGACTGGTTACATTTACATAAGCATTATCCAGTTGCTGCCGTCTGTCTGGTATCAGTCAGATTGTTACGAAAAACTAATTTGTAATTCGATGTCTTGAAAATATAATACAGCTCAAAATTACTTTAACATGACTCTGTTAGTTTTTTACTGATCAACATCTGTCATTGACAAGAATTAATGATCAAGATTTTATTGATTTTTAACGTGTAAGTAGATTAGGTTTAAGTTTTTTTTTTTTATTTTGGTATTACCTAAATCGGATTTCAGGCAGAAAATAATTTTAACACACGAGTAAAGCTTCGATAACAGTCAGCTTGAATATGAAACTATTAATAAAAGAAGTGCATAATTGAAGACATCCTATAAAAATAATCAAGGCAGCTTACAGATATGCTTCGAAACAAAAAAAATTGATTAAACGTAGCGCATAAACAAGTTAGATCGAAAAATATTAACTAAACTTAAAATTTCTTTCATCGAAATCAATCAAGGCAAGATTGCCTTCTTTACACATTTTGATTAAATACATCAAAATCACAAAGCCTTAAAGTAGTCTCCCGTGGACTCCTAGGGGTCCACCTGGACCACTTTGGGAATTACTGATTTACACATTTTGATTAAAATATTTTATTTCAGAAAAAAATTACCCTGGAGTACTGGTTTTATGCGAGAGTTCCCGAATAAAATAAAAAAAAACAGTTTTTAACAATTAATTGCTAAAATGAGAAAGGACATTCTTCACTAGTTCAGTCAAGCGGAAAGAATAACAGATGAAAGATTGACATAGCAGATACACACTGCGAATGTGGACCCGTGGAGATCTAGGTTGACATTCCACAATCAAATCCTTAGGGTTTTTTTCAAGGCTTGTTTAAAAAGTGTCCTAACCGGCGTGTTTGTACGAGAAGAAAAATGAATGGGGAGGAAGCCAGGCAGGACTGCAAGAATCGTGACATTTGGCGACCGATACTCTCTGCCTACACAGTAAGGGACTTTCCCTTGTTGACAAAAGAGATTGTTTACTACAGTGACCATAAACTTACTGGGATAAAAAGTAAAGAGTAGATCAAAACTGGAAACATACTGAGCTAGAAGGTGCTTGGAGGTTCTTACCGGAAATATTGTTTTCAATAATGAGTAATCGGTTTTAGTGAATATGATCAGACAATGTAAAATCCATGTCAACAAGCGCACACCACAATATTTGGAAGCGGAAACAGTCAAGCCGGATGCGACTTTCTAAAAATATAACGCACGAAAATCATCACGGCCTTAAACACTGCGCTTGTTTATACCTTTGTAGTAGCTGAACAGAGAAACAACCATCGAAATTTATATGTCATAGAGAAGTCATACTTTTGAGAATTCTTAAAGATACTAACCCGTATACGAATACAAGAAAAAATCAGTTACACAAAGATTAGCAACATCTAATAAAAAAAACGTAAGTGTAGCACGGAAACGAAATATCTATTTAATTCTTCTAAACGTTAGTATACAAAATGTAGATATTACACAATCAAAAGTATTTCAGAAAAAGAAAAACGTACTAAAAATAAGAATAAGCATAACTAAATACATATATGTTAATTAATGGTAACAGTATAAACCAACAAACTTGAAAAGGTTTTATGAACGAAAAATCTATTTATTGTTTCTTCACGAAACATTGGCACACATTGCAGACATTATTAATGTATGCCCTCAATAGCGGAATTAGCATTGGAGCGAGATGTAATTTAGACGCTATGTATTATCTACTTCTTTCATATAGAAATCTGTGGACGTCTATAAATATGGTGAAATACCAAATCCAAGTCTACGTTATCTTATAAAAGGCTTCCACTTTTTCCAGAATGTCCCTTGTCCCACTGGGTATCATTTTTGCAAATAGCCACTAAGCTTATAAATCAAATTGCTGTTCTTCTTTCGGAAGTAATAAAAACATTGACATTAAGTCTGACTATAAATTTATCAAGGCTACTAAAAATATAAAAAAACAAACCGGTCTACTGCTGGTATGAAAACCAAATAACCAAAACATGATCAAGGCATTGGAATTTTTTTTTTCGGGAAGCAATTTGTTTTAGACTTTAATCCGAATCCTGGCGTGTAAGGAAGTGAATGTTTGCATAAAGTACATATCGTTTGTTAACATCAATTTTAACATAATTCTGCGACTATGGTAAAAGTAACGACAAATGCTACTGTGTGATTGGCGTCTAAACATAATAATGTTAAGTATAAACAAAAGACTATGGCAATATTTTTAAACCTTCGCGAACAATAGGATAGAAGAAGATCTGCTAATCAAAATTGACTTTAAAGGAGTTCTGTCAAAAATATACAAACATCTTATATTTTTTACATTGATTAAAAATAATTCCGTAAGTTATAAACTTTTTACATTTGAACGGCCTTATAAATAAATGCCTTTCGATCAACGTCTCGCTTAGAGACTCGCGGCTCCTTATTGTCTACGTAAAACAATGACAATCGCCTATTTCCTCGTCTAACAAGTGTTTAGAACGAAACAAAAAACCCACCGGATTCTCCCACTTTAGCCACGCCTGTTTACGTATTACCCGTGCTATTTGTTTACGTTTTTTCCCCGTTTTTAGTTTGGACGTTGCTCTCAATCCGTTAATGGGAGCAGCATTATGCGGTAGATCTGCGAATTGATAAGATCGTATAGATGTAATAGATTAGCAGAATCAATACCTAATTGTGTTCATTGGAATTTATTGTAATGACTTTATAGATTAATTTTAATGGGTTTTTTATTTCAAGTTAATAACTTTGAACGTCTCAAATTCATTTTTAGAATGTAGTAGTATTCCATCCTTTGATGGTTTAGATTATATCAATCATACTTGAATGCAATTTATGCGACGTGGGTAAATAATAAAATAGTTATAGTAAATATTTTATATAAATCTGGAACTGTAAAGTATAGTTAGTATATAAGACCAAAAGGAATGAAATAAGCGGTCAGTGAAGACAACTGATTCTTGTAGCAGCAATTACTAATTTCAGACTCAGAAGCCAGTATAGAAATAAAATAAAGATACTTTTGTGAATGAGGCTAAATATCTGAAAATTCAGAACTGCTCTCTCACCGCTCATTTACTGCGCGGCTGTCCTCTTTGAATTTCGGATGTTGAATCCAAAAGAAAAGATAAAGATAAATAAGTCTTTCTCAAATATTCTAAGTAACAAAATCTTTTACAAACAAATGGAAAATGAGCATTCAACAATTTTTACTAATTGTATTAACAAATTAGTAACCTAATAACATCATTACGAATACATTAGTGCTGCAGTGCAAATGGTGTGAAAATGTTAAAATGTTGTTAAAATTATCAATTTCATACAAATTTGCAAAGACTGCAAATTTTGTAAAGGCAAATTTTAAGTCTTACCTTTTTATATTATATTCTACATTAGTTTACTCTCATGAATCGTTAGCTCTATATTTAGAAAAATGAGATAAAAGACAAGTCCACTGCTAACCCTAACTTCTTCTCAGTAAATATCGCGTACCGTATTTGAATAAAAAGCTAGTCGCAAAAACCCTTTCTATTGTCTATTTAAAACGTTTTCTATTATATTTCCTATTATTTTTCATCATTATGTATTTATTTCTTATGGTGTCATCCGTTAAATATTTGCTCGCATTTTTTTTTTCATCAGTCACATCAATATAAGATCATCCTCATATCATAGTCGTACCAGCGGAATTAAAAAAATGTAATCGATATTTTTAAGAATGTTAATACCTCTCTTACATTATAGTCATTACATTTAATAAGAAAAAAAATCTATCATAGTATCAAAGATAGGTTAGATAGATTTTTATTCAACACCAGTTGCCCGGCGAACTTCGGACCGCCCGTTCAGTTTGTATGGGAAAAATTAAAATGTTATTACGTTTCCGAACAAATGATGCTCGAATTTAATTAAGTAAGCACGTTTCCGAACAAACGATGCTCTTTCAATATAGTCTATGGCTATGAATGACATTGACATTCGTTACGCGCGTTTTTTAAAGTATGCTAAATTAAATGTATATTTTTCAATATTTCTGAGAGATTTTCTTAATATTTTTTTCCGTAAGAACCTTCTCCTAATAATAACAAATACAACAAAAAAAGA